>JAODFW020929510.1:0-11156 GCA_027575235.2 Palythoa mutuki
CCCCTTTCCCCCCATCCCCCGCCCCACAAACACACACACACGATTCTTATTGCTATAGTTATTTCGCACGGTTGATGTTATTCAGTGATGCAGTTTGAAAATAAGTCTTATTGTAAACTAATTATATGGTTTATTCAAGTATAATCTTATCGCGATATTGCGATATGGAGCTTAGATTTTCAAGTCTAAATACTGATCGTTGGTTTTTATGTTATGTCGAAGCAAAACAATATAACTAAAACACGCACTTGGTTAAGTTTCAGCGTTTAATATTGGTCTTTGGCGTTTTAATTACAGAGCTTTCCAGAATAATGTTGGTGATAATGGTAGTTACTGATATCTGAATACAACTTTTTAAACAAGTGCACAACCATTCTTGTTTTGGGGGGTCCAATATAATTTTGTTATCTATTGTTGTTAAGTGGATTTGTTTTATCCATAATGAATGCAAAAAACTTGTTAAAGTTGAAAACATTAAATTCCGAAATTCGCAAAGAGCGTTATGTTTTAAACAGGCATTCTAGCGTCGTATTATAAACCGACACTATTACCAATATTTTAACCGGTAAATGATTCACAAATAACTATAACTTTATAGAGATACGAAATTCGCAAATCACGCCGGAGTTTTGTTAAATTTACACTGCTGGGAAGATGATAATGAGCGGGTCACGACTGGATTAATGATGTTTACAACCGATCTATTTTCCCCTTGTGAAATATTTGATTATTCAATTTCAAATTCGAAGAGAAATCACGGATATTCGATCATTAAACATAGCCGCCGAACAGCGTATCCAAGCAGCATTGGCAAAGAACAGAAATGCTTTCTTAAAATGAGCAAAATAGATTATAAAGAAAACAGCCGTGATTCGGCGATGCGTAACCACAACAAAAGTGTTCTTTTAACGGATATAAACATAGCATATGAAATCACAATTTATAAAACTACACAAAATCTGGGCAATTGAAGTGAGAATAAACTCGGACACTGATACATTTTAAAACCTAGAAAAGTACGGCATTTGTTAACGAACGTTTTGGCTATAATTCATTTTTTGGCCATGGTTTGTTGGTCACACGGGCTGGCGATCTTACCAATCCAAACACCAAATTTAGATTTTTGTTGAAACCTGCTAAATTGATCATTATTTCAAGACTCGAAATAGAAGACCAACGTCTTTGTTTTGCTCATATTATAAAGCAAATATTAACATTTTGAGAATTGCGTTGTGTGTTCAGTTGCTACAGAATTAATATTACACCCGGCCTTATCGAGATTTATGTACAACGCATACCGCGAACATTTCTCATCTGAAACTACATGGTTAATAAACGGTCGTGAAACTTGCTTTTTATATATTATTTGTCCAAATTTCTAAAGGCAAGGTTTTCGTTCAACAAAGAATAGTATCATACTTGTTATTTATTGCGAAACACAATATACGCAGTCAATATATTTCATTTCACAAAAAATAGGCTGTGTTTACGAGAAATTTTAAATTATATCCCAAGCCCAAGGCAAGATAAAAGCTGCTTGAAGAAAATACCTATTTCATTTTTTGCTTTTATTTTTTAGAATCGATTTACCATGTTTTTCATCTTTTTCTAAGTACATGCAAATTTGGCAAGGAACCTTATTGTTCAGTTGGTGTTAAAAACTAGAATCGCTTTCATGAATTCATATTTATATTTTATTGAAAAATGTTTGTCATGTCAGATAGGTGAAGACGTATAATGACCTCTCAATCATTTGGAGATTTGGGGTAATCCAATAGGATTCCGGGAATTTTTGGTTTTTAACATATGCCTCCGGTCATGAACTGAAACAGGAAACTTCACAAAATCTTTGAGTCGTAAAACATTATCATCAACGATTTTTTATTGGTTCATTTGCGGTATAGTTTTTTAATATGCTGATATAGCTTTGTTTCAATCTCATGCAAATTTTGAACAAAAGTGTACAGCATCTGGCAATCCGAAACACCCGTCTGGATATTTCTTTTCACTGCCTGGTTTCAGATGGATTGCTAACTATTTTTCATTTCAGTACTGTTATGAAGTAACAGCGGGCGAATTGGACTGAGTTTTGTTGTCTAGAATGAAGGAAAATGAACGAATGGAATCACGACAACAACCACAGTCCTACACTGAACTCTTTAATGCCGAAGAAGATGGTGAATTCAAGCGAAAACGGTTGACAAGTAGTGTCACAAGCGATGGCTCTACTGGCAGCGCCAATATCTTAAACAAGCTACGTTCACGAGTTGAAATCAACCGAACTCTTCTTGTCTCGAAGGTATTCTACTTCTTCTACTTCGCTGCCATTGGAAGCTTAACACCGTATATGGCTTTGTACTACAAGCATTCTCTTCTGTTGCCTGCTCACTTGGTGGGAATAATTCTTAGTTTAAAACCGTTCTGCCTGTTTGTGAGTGCGCCAGTGGTTGGCACGATTGTTGACAAGTACAACAAAGTGAAAACCGTTTTATTTGTCGCTCTGGCAACCTACATAGTTTCAAGTTTACTTCTTACAATAGTCCCGCCGGTAACTAAATCATGTTTGAGCGAAGTACACCAAAAGCTAAATATCTCAAACCAGTTGAACGCTTCGCTGCATGGAAACAAAACGCATCATATTGGTCGCCTGGAAAGCCATCAGTTGAAAGACGAACTTTCCAAACATCACAAACCAAAACCTGTTCATGAACTTGAAAACAAGGAAATGTGGGAAGAAGCCTGGTTGTTTGATCTGTACAGTAAAATTGACGAGAAAAGTTACAAAAAAGCTAAAACAGTGTTTATCGTTGTTTTAGTCATCACGGTCTTTCGCGAGTTGGTTGGTGCAACTTCCAACACTCTGGCTGACGTCGCTACATTTCAAACTCTTGGAAACAAACCATATGAATACGGTGAACAAAGACTATGGGGAACTGTTGGTTGGGGATTCATGGCTTTTATTACTGGTTCAATTGTAAGCCATCAGTATAAAGATCAGTCGGACTTGTGTCCTGAGAAAGTATGGGACATTTATCGGCCTTTCTTTTATGTTTACTGTATATTAATGGCCATAGCGTTGTTCGTCTCCACACGTTTCAAGTTTCAGCTAAAGGAAAATAATAATGACAGTGTGGAACAGTGCGCTTTGGTTCAAGGTCTAAAGATCTTTTTCACAAATTGGGAGTATTTTGTATTTTTGTTAATGGCTCTCTTTACAGGAGTCTGTCACGGTCTGTCTCATTCGTTCCTTTATGTCCATCTGGCCGAGATGGACTCGTCGCCCGCGCTTTTCAGCGCCTTGGTTGGTGCTGAATGCCTGTCCAATGTCACCCTTTATTACGCTTCTGTCTACCTGATCAAGAAGTATGGCGAGTTAAAAATGGTCTGTACTGGCCTGCTGGTATATGCCTTGCGATTCTATTATTTTTCCGTGGTGAGAGAAGCATGGCTGGTTCTGCCAATTGAATTCTTGCAGGGTTTCTGTTCAGCGTTAGTGTGGAGCGGCCTGGCGGCGTTCGTTGGTTCTCCACCCCACATCGGAGCCACACTGCAGGGTATACTTCACGGTGTTCACTTCGGACTGGGCAATGGCATCGGTCAGATGGTCGGAGGTATTCTGGTCAGGAAGTATGGGTTCGCAACCGTGTTTCGATATTTCAGTTTGATTGACTTTTTTGTTGTGCTTGTCTTTGCCGTTGTGACCGCTTTCATCGACAGAAAAGGATCGATTTGGATGCGAGTGTCTGGTGGTTATATGGCGCGTAGAAGTAATGATAAAGGAGAAGAAACAGATCCTAACTGCTGTACACCGATGCTTTTTCATAAACAACAATAGAAGAAGGTGAATTATTTTTGGTAGCTGTCAGTAAAAATAAATCACAGAAACACTGAAATATAAATATATCTATACATATATTTTTTTAATTTGGATTTTTTTTAATATTTCAGTAATGATAATGTGACAACTATGAAGAATATATAGGATATAGGTATACGAAATTAGGGTTTGGATTTTGGCATCGAAAGTGCTCGATACTACAGAAGTACAGCGGGGTGATAGTTGAATGAATTACACGGAGGTGCTTAACCCATAACTCGGCATGTTTCATACAAATTTGTTTCGTACGGTCCCGTACTGAGACCCATACGCATCAGTGAATATTACAGAGTGTTTTAGCAATAAATTTTGTGGCATCTCAAGCCTGGTTCACACTTGTAAAATAAGCACAAGCATAAGGAAACTAAGTTCACTAACGTGAAATAAGCACAGGAAAATGAAAAATACCCACGCGCAAAGTTGACTGCGTTTTTTGCTGATGTTTGTTTCACGGTTTTTCACACTGGTGAAACAAACGAAATAAGCACGAGCACAAAAGAAAGGAAAATATTCAGGATTCTTTTTTATGCTTGTTCTTGTGCTTACTTTACAAGTGTGAAACAGACTTTAAAAAGCTCATGAAAAAAGGAGGCTTATAAGGTGCGACGAAATTTATTGCTAACACTCTGCTATATTCACTGATGCCGAGTGTGGGTCTCAGAACGGGACCCGTATGAAACGAATCTGTGTGAATCATGCAGAGTCATGGATCAACCGCCCCCGTGTAATTCATTCAACTATTAGTATAATAGGTACATATATATAGATGGTTATATAGTTAAAAGAACTGTGGCGCCATATCACCATTGGCGTTTTTCTTTTGACGTTTTTATACCACAATTTTCTTTACGACGCGACTTTTTAAATTTCTTCTTGATTTTGTTTAGTTTGGGTCTGCCGTCAATCCAAATCTTATTGTTTATACTAATTCAGCGTGTTCCTCTCACTCACAAAATTTCCATAAAATGCTGTCTCGCCAGTGTCAGTACGTATGGTCTGTTTGAACTATGGCATGTGATTGACGGCAGACAAAACTTAAGTTCGAATCCCCAACGGACGCATAACAATGAAAAGGGTGAATTTTCGGTGAATACCAGGAGGTATATATCACATTTTTTCTACCATGTTTGCTAATGTTATTACTTGAATTAATAAAAAAGAATAGAATCGTACACTTCTTTTTATCAAGGACAAACTTAATAACAACATTGAGGCTCAAATCGTTTGAAAAATAAGAACAAATTATAGACAATCTGAGGCTAAAATGAAAATGTTAGGGAAAGAAACCTTTAATAACAACGGTGAAACGCTGCAAGCAATTTACACTCACTTATTTTAATACAAATAATCTCCAACTGTAACAGGTACTATGCTGTATAAACTATAATATATATGTGTTGTCGTATCTCCTTTAAAGTTTGTACTCTGGTGGTCACTACATGTATAATTAAAATTATGCATGCGTTTTAATTGCTTTTCAGCCATTAAAAAGTATATGGCAGTAATAAGGAAAAAATAAGAACATTTTGAGCCTCAAATTGCCGAAAGAATAAGAACTTTTGAGCCTGAGCAAGATTTTACTTGTTCTTAAAAATAGTATACTTCGGCGAAACACCTCCGGCCTGAATTGAAAAGAAATCGAATGAACGGACATTTCTATCTTCAAACAAGTGAAACGCCCGTAGTTATGGCATCGTATTTTAATATCCTGAACTGAAAGAAATCGCCAATCAAATTTAATTAAAAATTCCGAAATATCGAGCGTTAACATAAATTGAATCCAGTCGGCTGTGCCGAGCTCACTGTCGTTGATTTGACATTTAGTATTTTTTTACAGTTTCTTAGTATAAATACAGCTATTATTTTCTACACTCGACCTTTTGGTCACAAAATTATATAAATATGATATAATGAAATCGCTTACAAAACCGTGAATTCAACGTTATATTTACAGTGGAATTTTAAAATTACTTGTAGCTAGAAAGTATTATCAAGATTAATTCCATAGGGAGAGCCTAATGAATAATGGTAGAAACTTTTGTCATTTGTATAGTTACGAGTAAAGGGTACTGAACAAAGAAACGCTTTCGTTCAAGTAAATTATTCAAATTTTAGTTTGCGAAACTAATTTACAAGAGAATAGACCTCATTCCAAGTCCTCTTGAAAAATAAGGTTCTTTGTTTCAGAGGCGGTAATGAAAAAGACATGAAGGAATGGCTGTACGTATTTATCCATGAAAACGAATTATTCATCTCAGAAGAATTATTCAACTGAAACGAACTATTCGGCTGGATAAATACGGAGACGAACCAGAAAGTCGCACTTAACAGACCCACTTTAATTTGTCTGTTCAGCTAAGCAGACGGACTACCTAAATACGAGCGCGTTTTAGACAAATAGTTTGATGCGTCCCGTATTTATCCAGGCCAGGCAATACTTTGTCTCGGACGAATAATTTTTTTTTCTGGAGTAAATACGGCCAATGTTCAACTGAAAAAAAGTATTTCGCAAGAGGACTGTATTGGGAAAACACTGAGGTCATCGAATAAAGTCTGTTGGGCAGTTCTGATTTCCAGTTAGGAATGTCAGACGTCAACAATAATTTTGTTATAGAAGAGGGATTTATTTTAAAAAAACGAATTGATTATAAAGATTTGTCACTGTTTTCTTTTGTTATTATTCTTGAAATTTATTGTTGTGACAGGGAAATAAAAGAAAAAGAACTCAGTGAATTACATCTGCTTCTTTTGACAACCGAGAAAGTAATGTAACACTTAAAGCGGTTTAAAACGATTGATAAAATTTTTGATTACTCGTCAACCGCGAAATGTTCAAAAGTTATTGGTAAATTTATATATGCACATTTACTCCATCAGCTAGCCTGCTATCCCGCTCTCCTTTGCGAGCGGAGAGCAAACAAGCCGTGAGAAGAATGGTTAGATCTAGAAGGGTTCCAGTTTAGATTCCTTTCCCCAATCCTCTCACGACTCGGTTGCTCTGCGTTCGCAAAGGAAAGCTATCCATCAACGTGGGGAAGGAGTATTTAGTTTAGTACCAACAAGAAATGCCACAAGGCTTTTAGAATACTTAAGTATTCACTAAAAATCTAGACGTGACTGAAACGTTGTGTAATCTTTGTTTTTTCCACTGCAATATTTGCAGTATAATGATTGTTTTTAAATTGAACAGAAATATATTTGCAATATAGTTTAACACTAAGGATACTTCGCTACAAGGATCTGAAAGATGTCTTTAAACGGAAACAATCGCCTCTGATCGAGTCAAATGGCGCTCATCAATCAAAGATGGAGTCAAGATAAGCGAATCAAAGAAACAACTAATCTGGGAAGAAAAGACAGCGAGAATATAATACGACAGGGGCGGGCACAAACACCAGCCCCCGCAGGACAAGACATTGCCTTCAAGTGTCTAAACTGCAGCCGTGCGTGCAAGTCGAGGATCGGACTGTTTAGCAACGCACGGCGCTGCAATCGAAATCTCCATCAAGATGACGTATAATCCATTGTCTTCCGAGACAGGAGGTGGCCAATGAAAAAAAAGATTAGATCATCCACAGTTAAGACAACTTAAAAAAATATATCTCTGTTTATCGTCAAAGTCTGCCCCAAATTCAGTGAGGGAGGGCACTTTTTTTACGTGTTTAAAATACTTGGGGCCATTAGTCTTGGAGTTGGAATACCGAGTCAGTTTGAACGCAAATTTGAACTAGTAACTACCAAACTAAGTTAAGACACAGTACATATTAGATTACAGTTACTCTAATCATGTTTATTTTCAAACGAACGTACTGCTGCATAATATTTCATGCTAGTACTCAAAACTACGCTTTGCGTGGTCACGAACAACAATGAGCTCGCGCGTATTTTAACCCTTTAAGAGAGGTTTACAAAAACTGTCGCGCTATGATGTCACGAGTTTCAGAAGAGTTTCCAAAATGGCGGCTTCCAAACCAGCTATTTATCGCTGCTCAAGATCTATTTCTCTGTCGGCCGTGGTGCAAGATATGGCAAAGAAACTTTCCACACAAGTTAAGTGTACTGTGAACATTAATACAACTGAATAGAGTGTAAAAGACCTTTACGTTTTGGTTACTTATTAGTGATGACATGTTGCTCAAACTAGCCGGTATTTAACTGGGTGCAAAATTAGCGGTCGTCCGAGATGCATTAACTTTCGCGTTTTTGCCAGAAAAATAGATTTAAGGACATTAAATTTCGCGAAAGTTGTAAAAGAAACACAGCTTTAGCAAACTGTTTTGAAATTGCTCAGATTGGAGGATGATTTAAATAACGATTGATTTACAATGGACAATTAATAGAAAATGTCTGGTAAATACTGCATATGTGAATCAATATTCTACTTTATGAATAAAAATAAAATGTGAAAAATATGGCTAAATGTGGTATACAATAGTGATTCCAACTGCATCGGACACACTTGAAACAGATCAAAACTATAGATAAATGAAATACAATGTAAGTCAACTGTTGCAGTCGTGTGCAGTACTCTTTGATGACTGTACGAAAGATGTTTTAAAAGAGCTACAAGAAGAAGAAATGAGTGATTTGGATGAAGAGGGTACTGAAGCAAAAGATAAAAAGAGACTGATAACAATTACCGTGTGTACCTATACTGACCCAGTTAATTATTGATTTCAGCAATTATAGAAGTGTATTAAACTTCGTGTGTTTTATTCTTTTCGTAAACGTTTTTTCGCGGGGCTTTAATTTCACAATTTTTTACAAATCGCCGCGAAATTAAAGACTCGCGAAAATTAGTACAAATAAGATAGATTACAAGATAGGTTTTTGGAGATGAGGGGGTTGCGCCGAGATGCGAGCTTTATTTTGAGTTTTGTATGAGCAAGTGAAGGAAGGAAAACACAATAACATCCAAGAGGAAAACATTATTTTTGAGGGCCATGGCCAACTATGTTAAGTGTTTGTGGATGCTGCCTATTGCGGTCTTATTTTCTACGTTGGCACAAAGAGATATTGATTATTGCCTATTCAAGAAATAATATTATTAGCTTTAAATATAACAAAATGGCCTTTTGAAGTAAAACCCTATTAGTACACCACTGGGAATTAAAACTGCCAGCAGTTCTTCAAACAATGCTGGCAGGCCACGTACGTATCAACGTGCTGTGATTTGGCGCGAGTTTTTCCCGCCCCGAAGTTGAGAGCGCGCTGCGTGCCCTGACATGCTGTTTGTCTCTGGCAGAGAGTACCGTATTTACTCGAATAAGCGCCGCACCTCCATGGCCGATGCGACGCTTATTTTGAAACGGGCAAACCGCCCCTGAAACTGACGAAGGCATATGATAGATAATGCATTTTTACTTTACTGTGGGCATTTATTACAATATTTGGCAACACTTTTTCAGCTTAAGATGAGTAAATTTAAGTCTATTTTATAGACTTAGTATGTTCAGTTAGTGTTGCCGTTTGATAATTCAGTGACGAAACAAATAACAAGTTTGCACAATAAATCGGTTCATTGACAAAAAAGCCGCCACCTCATGTTCTCTTCAAAATACCAAAAAGCTCGAAAATCAAATAAACACCGTGGCGCGACTTTAAGTAAATGCGGTAATGCACAGAAAGTGATGTATTGGATCTAAGAAATTTGCTATTTCCCCTATAAAAATGTCTGCATGGATTTTGTTTTTAATATTTTAAGCCTTTCCCAATTCCAACTAATAGTTAAATTTTAAAACAGTGAAACTATTTTTTATGCCCTGTTTCAATGTGAAAAAAGTTGAGGAGCTACCATTTTAAAGGTTTTTTTAAAAGAATAAACAGATAAACAGTTGCCAGAAAAAGTTGGTATATGCCCCGAACGGGAATCGATAAAGATAGGCTTGGGCCGACGCCGTACTGTTGTTTCACATATCCTTAATTTGGTATTATTCAGTTGATCTGAGCCTTATATGAGGTGAAACACACTACAGTAGTATTAGGCCGCACTTGCATTTCAGGAAAATTGGGCCCCGGGAATCCTCACGCGTTAACCAACTCAACTGACTAATCACGAAAATGCTACGTTGCCAGCATGGTCCCCGATGGTGTAGTGTTTAGCACTCCTGACTAGAATACAGGGAGACGTGGGTTCGATTCCTGCTCGGGGCATATACCAATTTTTTCTGACAACTGTTTATTCTTTGTTTCATACTGCTAAACAACATACATTGATATAATTTTTTTTATTTAAAAAAAGCACAACGGTAATTTTGTTTTCAAAGAGTTTTTATTATGCTGAGCAGTCTGCGTTCTACAATAGATAATTTTCCTCATAAGCTCTCCCGCTTTAAATAAACATATATCGCTGAAGGATTTTACAATGGAAAATAACACTTTTTTCATTATTGACCTTCTAAGTATTTCTATGTGTTAAATGCAATTTACATAGCGTCTTGAGTACGACTGCTTTGAATATTATACTAAAATGGCTTTCTAAAATAACCTGATAAAGTTTGCTCTTCTAAAGAGGGCTTTCACCTGACGTTATATCGGCCATTATAATTGGCTTACCTTGACGAAAAAATTTTGATGATTTCTTTTGTTTAAAACACCAGCATGGCCGCTGTGTCTTTTGTTTTTGGCGTCTCTGGCAATTGTGTGAAAACGCTCTATTAAAGCGATCAGCGATAGGTTGTTCAAAGGCTGGTTCGTTTTAACCCTGGATTAAGTCAAAATTCAAGTAGCAATTTCTACACCTCTGAAAGATTTGCGGTTCTTATATAAAAAAAGTATTTAAAGTGATGCATGCATTTACATAGCGCCTTTCCCATATTTATATTCTCAAAGCGCTTTACAATGATCATTTAACCCCAGCTGACGGGACGCATATATAGGCGCCTCTGGCAGCCGCTTCAAAGCGGTCCATGTACTAGATGTATGCTGGTACGCGTTTTACCCACCCCGGAAGGAGGGAAAGCTGAATGAACTTTAGCGGGAAAGAAGGTCACCCAAATATTCAACCCTCGACCAGGCCGGGGATCGAACCAGGAACATCAGGATTGGGAGGCAGAGATCTTACCACTGTGCCAACCCCTCCGCTGTTCTCTGCGGTTCTTATAAATTACTGTTGAGGTTTTTCAAATAAAAACTTTGTTAATCTGAAAATTACAGCTCAAATGAGTCTCTACAAGGCTGGAAACAAGGACATGGGTTAATAAACGATTTTCGATATATTTTGGCGCGCGGTACTGGTAACACGAAACCGAGGGTCAGAGCTCAAGAGGAAAACCGCGTG
>JAODFW020929615.1:0-18500 GCA_027575235.2 Palythoa mutuki
GTTGGTTCAAAATTTCATTTTATTTTTGTTTTAATAGTAAGAATAATTATATTTTAGTTTTTTTTGCATATGATTATATTTTGTATTTTGCAGGGTGATGTGTCAGAGACAATCAGTTCATTCTTTGAACAAAGTAAAGAAATTTTAGCAGCAAAGAAAAGCACGTTGATTCTTCAAGAGGTAACTGTTTACTATTTTCACTGTTATGACACCTAAGGCTGGTTTCCATATAACCCTAAGCAGTGGCAACTGAACTGGCGACAGTGCTGGGGCAATGACTGGGACTTGCCACAAGTGGATCCCTGCAGACTCTGCTGGGACAGTTACGGCATATGGAAACCAACTGGCTCAGTTGACAGTGCTTACAAAACATAGCTTTCGGCAATTTATTGCCTGCAGCATGTACCATAAATATAATATGTAATTTGCTGACTGAGACTTCCGTATATAGTGAAAAGCTGTGAAGCATTTTCAAGACCAAGGTCACAGTTTTTCACTATATGGACTGACCCTAGGCCAGTAATTTAACTTATATTATTAGTTATTCATTTTTTCCCATCTTTGAAAATTGAATTTGGAAACTCTTCAGAAATATTCAGATTTAGAAGTTTTAGGAAGTCTTTGGAAATTTTTGAAAAATGGTTAGAACATGTTTCTAACTGAAGGCATTTTTAGAATTTTCAAAATGTTTGGAAAACTTTGGAAAAGGTTTAAAACCTTTTTAATGCATTTTTGCAATCAAAAATTTTTGGAAGTGTTTGGAGGTATTAAAGTGCCTGTGGGCAGAGATGGGAAAATGTGTACCAGCCAGTGGGAACCCAACAGATTGCAGGATTTGTTACCGTTCCCTCTAAGAAAAAAATAAACGTTATTTTTGTCTGTGCCTTTCAAACTTTAACTTAGTTTTAAACAACTCTGCTCTGCGCTTGTAAAAGATGAACATCATCAATTTGATGTTTCAGTTTGTTGTCTGTTCCACGTACAGTGCGGCGTTTATCCGAGGGCAGCATTTATTAATATTTTGGCTGTCAGGTGCGGCATTTATTCGAGGGCGGCATTTAATCGAGGGCGGCGTTCATTCAAGGAAATATGGTATTATACTGTCTTGCAATCAACAGGTTGATGCTTTTCTGGATAGAATGACCACATTGTCAAAGGAGGAAAACCAACAAAGAGAACTTACAAAGATAACAAAACGGTAAATGAAAATTTTTCCCTTTATATAATAATCAATAAAGCTTTAATCCATCAGTAGTAGATTTTTGACCATGCAGTTATTGTGTGGTATACTAAATCGAAATAAATGGTTAACAGTACAAAACTATACCATTGGCTACTGTATATAATTTATAGAGAGGAGATGATGAAAGTCTGATGCACAAAATAGCTCAGCTACATACCTATTCCCACAGGAAAAGTCAGTCTTAAGTTAATTGGTATCTTTCTAAAATCTAGTGTCAGTTGTAATTAACCATGTCATTCATGGTTAATTACTTTGTATCTCACAACTTTTTAACTGTGAATGAACGAATGAAACCCTATAAAGTGACCATTTTGTTTATCTTGAAGAGTAGAAATTATTGGTGTTATTCATTCTAACTTTTGAACTGGTCAATTGATAAAACCCTATAAAGTGACCATTCATTTTGTTTGTCTTGAAGAGTAGAAATGATTGATGTTATTCATTCTAACTTTTGAATCAACCGATGAAACCCTATAAAGTGACTATTCATTTTGTTTGTCTTGAAGAGTAGAAATGATTGGTGTTATTCATTTTGAATCAACTGATGAAACCCCTTTCTGCTTGTATTGATACTTTTTAGACCTGAACGGTGGCTTTGTTATGATTTCTTTTACAATATAACATAACTTTTAATTATGGACAAATGATTACAATAAAAACCCATAAAATGACCATTTATTTTGCTGTATAAATGATTGGCAAAATTAATTAAACTCATTCTAAGTTTTGAATTACTGTAGATCTCGACTGATCCAAATGTTTAACAAAATGGTACCACCTCTAATAGTTTCAATGGTTTTCTTACTGAATCACATGCGCACTCAACACTCATCTCATTCCACCAACCTGCAATCAAGTTCAGTGTGTGACCTTTGTACACCACACCGATGAACTGCAGCACATTTGGGTGGTTCAAACTTTTCAGCAACGCAACCTGGAAACAGTTAAAAAATATTAATTCAGTTTCAGTTAGCTTTCGAACACTTACCATTCACTGAATAGTATTCTTGTAGCAGCAATTAAATATTTCATTTAACGTCAATTACAAAGGAAGCAGTTGCCTATTATTCCTACTCAGAGGCTAATGTTTTTAAGGTTACCGTATGCCTTCAGGGGTGTTTTGCGTCAAAACGATATAGTGCGTCTGTCTTAAACCGTAGATACCTAAACCCCTATATCAAATTAAAGCTTATCGAGCGAGCTTTTAAACTATATTAAAAATTTTGAATTAAAATGAAGTTTTAGATTTTTTTACGTTCTCTAAAAACAAGCGTAAAAGTCGCTTTCCGAGAGTTCCAAGTGAAAGGGAACTTGTTCGTTTCCACTAAAGTTTGCACAGTAGCTTCTTCAATATAATAATTATGAAGAATAACAATGTGTCTGCGATTTTTTAATTTTCAGAGAAACTTTTTTAGAGCAATTTTTGCACGATCTATAGACTTTTTTTAAATCCCAATTCGAAAATGCGCCGTAACTCTCCCCTGCAATCGAATATGAAAACACGTAGACACATTTTTTAGCACTTTTGGTCTTGAAACTGGTGGATTGATTAATTCATTAATTTTCAATAATCGCTTGGACTTGTAACTTTGGGAAGGTGACTTTGTCACTCGGTTTTAGAGAAGTAAATCTAAAAATTCATTTTAATTCAAAATTTTTAGTATAGTTTAAAAATCCGCTATATCGGCTTTAATTTGATATATGGGTCTAGGTATGTACGGTTTAAAACAGACGCACCGTGCACATTGTTTTGACGCAAAAAACCCTGAAGGTATATGATAAATTTAGTCACTCTTGAAACAGCTCAGATCTTGGCGTAAAAGTTGGTTTTGCAGAGGAAGGAAAACCTGAGCAACCAGGTGAAAAATCTTCAGAGATTGAGATTGACTAATCTAAGCCAACGTGCAGGCAACCCATCTGCGATTTGATCCCTGGTTGTTGTAGAGGTGGGAGGCTCAAACTTATTATTGATGACCACTAAGCAAATTAATCAGACTCACTTAGTTCGTTTACCGAAAAGTGATTGAGGTAGATATACAAAAGATGTCGGCATTTTTAAAACTTTTTTTTCAGTATAACTGCACAACAAAAAAAATCAAAGAAAAGTGCCAAAAATAAATGAATTGGGTCTTTGGTAACACACATTGAAGATGTGAAGAAAAATTCACCAACAAAACTTTAAAAATTCTAACAACAAAAAAGATTGGCATAATGGAGTGCAGGAGAGAAAAATTGGCAGAAGGCTGAATCAATTTATGGGAGATGTTCGCTGTATTCAGATAAATCAGGGAAACAGCTGAAAAACACAAACAAAACAAATTTTAGAAAGATAAAATTACTTTAGATGTGTGATTACGCTTGCATATAGTTGAAAGCAGGTTTGTTTTTACAAAACACGAGTCTAAAAATTGTGGTTTGTTTCAGTGGCCAATCTAACAGTTGAACTAAGGTACGTCGAGGTATTGTAATTTACAGCTGGATAAACGAAGGCCAGTTGAATCCTTCAGATATAATATCCCTAACTGAATTTCCTAAAGCTTAATCTTTGAAAGCTAGAAATGTTTTGTTGTTTAACTCACACGGTTCTCACTGACAAACGATAACAAAATTTCAGGAATTTTCCAGGCCAGAAAATATATTTTTCCAGGACCCAACCCCAAATTCTCTCTCGGCAAAAACATAACGATATCAAGTAATTTAAGTATCAATTTCTGCCACAATAGTAGCAACTGGTATACTTTGGTTTGTTTATAAAACTGTTGACAAATTTTCCACAAAATTCCAGGAGTTTTCCAGAAGTACAGGGAAATTATCTGCTTTTCCAGGAGTTTTCCAGGGCCCTGGAAGAAAATTTCAAAATTCCAGGAGTTTTCCAGGAATTCCAGGAGTAGTGGGAACCATGTAACAAGTACAAACCTTACCCACCCTATCCCTGAACGCCTACCTGAGCCCTCTCAAGCAGACACAGTTAGTGAGATAAGCTATGCAGCTAATCTGAGTGCGAGGGAAATCGCAAAGTTGCAGGGTCTGTCATTTGAGGCGAACACTGACGACTCTCGCTTGTCATTGCTCACGCAAAATTGATCTGAGATTAGCGATAAATCACTCGCTAAAAGTCGCCTCAAAGGAAAACACAATAGAAGTTACCGTTTTTGTGATTTCTCAGTTAAGTTCTGAAAAACTTTGTACCCAAACCACTTAAGTAGGTCAATATACGGACGAAGAGAGATCGGCGTGTTTGTTATCTGAAGGATGTATGTGTCTTGCGGACTTTGTCCTTGGTTGCTGTTATTTCCTCATTACAAGTTAATTCTTTATATTTACGAAAACAATTGTATGTAGTTTACTTTTCTGTGAGAAAAGGACTTAACAGGGAAATTTCGTGCATTATTGTCATTTTAGGTGCTTTTAACCGCTTATTTAATGAAACAAATCGCTAACCTTAAATAGTTTAGGCTAGCTTTTTTCACGAATTTCAAAGATTTGTTTTGAAATGGCAAGCCCAGCTAAATCAAAGGTCTATCTTTGCGACATCCATGAGAAATCTAATCGAAAGTTGGTAAGTAATATATATCACGTGCTAACTTTGTTAAATTATGGGTTTTATTTGAAGTACAGGTTCGATACGCTTTGTTGTGTAACCGGTGCACTTTTTCGCAAACAACGAAATCGTAAAATAAATCCACCTAAATGAATAATCCACAAAAACGGCGGATAAACTGGTCGACATTATACTACTGCTCGCAGAATTCAGTCTCAATTGCAAATGCGACCTTACCTGTCGCAATTTCGAACCCTACCAACTTCAATATTTTCCCTCAGCTATAACGTATCTTATTTATTTATTTACAAATCATTATCTCACACAACTAGGAATTTCATATTTGCTTCGTTTATCCTAGTTATCAACATAATTCTGGTGATAAAATGGACCTGATGTCTTTTAAGTTTAGCTTTAAAGTTATTAGCTTGAGTCAATAAAAACTGAACAAAACAAAACAAAGCGGAGAATTTGTCTTTGTTTTTTAACATAGAGCATTTAAAAGTTCCGAATTTACTCCCAGTAAAGCATTGCGAATCGAGGAATTGTACTTTGATGTACACCGCTAGTTCCAGACCCTTCACACGAAGCCCTTTTGAATTAAAAAACTCCAAAGAGCATTTTGGATTTCAACGAAGCAATGACATAAATCGCACGAAATACATAAAGAACATTGTCTCTAATCAGTTTAAACACAGAATGCGTAAGTTATCAGAACTAGTTTATTCTGCAGCATTGTTCAAACCCAAACAATATATACAAATACTCATAACTGAAGTAAATTCCTTTACTTTAGTTTAGTGAATTACTAAAGTCGCAAATTCTTTCACGTCAGTTCGTTTACGAATGAACCAAAGATGACGACATAAACGAAACCACGGCAAGTTCAATTTACACATTCTTCTATACTTTTTAACAACTTCGAAAAAGTCTGAGGTTGAAAAACAGGATTTAAATATTGACTTTTCTCTATCACGGGCTGAAAGGAAGACAGCACAATTTATTCTTTGTCCAATCGTCTTTAAGTAAGCTCAAAACTTGACGTGTAATGGAAGAAAGATTTCTTCACTTACACTTTTGCGGGATGTGTGAATGCGTCGCTTCTTCTTAAACACCATTACAAAAATGTACACAATGAGTAACAAAGCTGAAATAATAACATTGTAAAAACTACAACTATACCAAAAGGTATTCTAAAATTTTCACTTCAAAATCGTGTTTAGAAGTAATTGAAGCAGCCTCAAATACGTGTTTTGTGAACAAAAATTCAGGCTTGTAAACTCGATAAAAATAACATTGTCTCGTTTGTGGCATTGATCTTGTAAAACATGAATCCTACCAGCTGATTGCATTGGTAGCAATTCGAACAACACCGCCATTTTAAGACCTGATTTCAGCCTTAGTGTCTGTGGACTATTTTAATTTCAGCCAATTCAAATTTAGTTTTATCAAAAGAGTAAAAACAATTCATACATTTTAATATTCTTGATTGTTTTCTTCTACTGTCTCAAATTAAACAAAAGTTTATAATTTTGGAATTTTTATTATTCATTTATAAACACTGGTCAAAACAAACGCTGGTGTATGGATAGTCATGAATCTATACTGTTTCATATATCGTTGCTTTTCGTTTTTCTCTTTAGGGATGCATTTCGGCGATACAAAATTCCTACTTCATAGGAACCATAACAGAACCCTGCTGTCACAAAAACTTGTTTTATTCGAGTTTACATATTGAACTTCTAAACACAAAGATGATGCTAGTCTTCCAAGCGATCGAAACTCCCCCATGCAGCGACAAAGCTAAGCTAGTTTTCGAAGCTCAGAAGTTTCGTAACTTTTCACCACTCATTTTAACTTCCGATTTTACTCACGGTAAATATCAGAAATAAAGCGCTGACAGTACGAATGGCGTGAAAAGCTAAATACTCAAAGTATTAAAAAACGTGAATGCTTTCAAAAATCGTTCGAAAAACAAGAATATTCAAATTAAAAACTCGATATATTCCTCAGATTCAGAAACGTTTAAATGTATCTTGAAAGTTACGAAATTCTTCGGCGTGAGTACAAATGCATCTGCTAAAAAAATGTTTTCTTTCTTAAGCAGCGGGGAGTCTAAATATGCGTTGAGATTCATTCAGACTGTGAGCTACAAATGGTGATATGTTATTTTATCAATGGAAAAAGCTCTTGTTTGCGTTGTCCTGTACAAAGGCTACAGAAAAACAGCAAAAATGAATTAAGAAAAATCAACTCTACTTCAATGATCAGCGACGTTTATCTAGCCTTACTTATTCATATTCAGAGTTTATTAGCATTTCTCGTAAGAACGAAATAACAAAATAAAAGATCTATCAATCTATCTTAAGGTAAGAATCGAAAACCAGGGCGTCAGTTCGCTTCAATAAAGCATTGTTTTGGCATCCCTGCGGATTGACGTAACATATTTTGAGTCTGAGATACACTACACTTTGACAGTGTGAGTTTGCTGAACGAACTATGAAAGTATTTTGTACTCAATAAAATCAACCGCAGTCGCATATTCAGGGTGGGACCAAAAATAAACAATTCTCAAAGGCTTTCTCGTAGCAAGGTACCTAGGGAATTCCTTCAACATAATCAACCTCGCGACGCGAAAATCCCTTGAGCATGAACGAACGACCAGCTTAAAAATTGTGGAAATAAAATCAAATTAGCTCGTCCCCATTAAATTGGACTCAAATTAGAGTCATGGAAAAGAATTTACGGGTCCGCAGCCGGAGCCCAATTTTGACTTAATTGGGAAAATCAATCTTCACAGAATACCGCAAGAACATCTTAGATCAAATGAATTTAACATCGCGTTAGTCGCATAGGAACAACATTTGAGCTATTTCTTCTTGCATTTTCCTCTCAATACAGTTTCTTTTTCAGTTGCAAAGCAAAAATACTGGTCAATTTTTCTGTTAGATAAACATAAAATAAATTCCTTCTCCGAGGCAACGAAATTTAAATATTTTATCAAGTTAACAAATGGAACACTGTGAAACAACAAAAGCTAGCGATAAATTATTCAAGGTATGTAAATCAGTTCTTTCAAGGGCAAAATTTACTCGATTAATATTTCATTTTCTCTGGCATCTACAGCTTTAGGAAAAGTTTCGCTTTTTATATTCTTAGATTTTTAGCCAAAATCAAGAACCCGTATTTAATGTTGTTATTAGCTAGTATATTCGCAATGTGTTTATTTTTGTAAATTGAAAATCAATCACTCGAACTCAGGTACCAGTAATCAGATGTTTTTTGACAATTATATTCGAGACTATGAATTGCTTGGTTTATACATCAAATCGATCACTTCTATCTCGGAACTATTGTCGCTTAGCTGAATAATTCACTTTACTTTGACTATTTGACAATATTCCCAAAACACGATAATTTGAACTCCATGCAATAAAGTTTCGGATTAGTTCTTCAAACGCATCCAAGAAGCCGACTCCGAACTTTTACCCCAAATCGTGTTTAATTCATATGAAAGCAGGTTTTTGGTTATTCCAACCTATTGTATGTTTATGTGAATAAAGAACAAAATAAATATTTTCTTTCTCTTCACACTTTCGAGAAGGGATATTCTAAACAAGAAAAGCACAGAGAAAAAGTCCCACACTTTCACAAAAACGATCAAACCTACGGCGATTCTCGATATCATCGAAATTCATAAATTAAACTTTTCTTTGATTCACAATTTTAAATTCTATGATGCCCGTTTAACATCATGAGCCACTGAAGAAAAAAAGACGAGACAATTAACAAATGTTGTGTTAGAATATTATAGAGGAATGAACTAGTAAAACAGTTTGTAATTTTTATATACGCCTTCAAAAGTCAAATAGCTTTTTCTTCATTTTTGCTTTCAAAGTGACGTTTTTACTTGTTGAAATATAAGTGAAAGCTTTGTAAATTCGGTTCGATAGTACAGTGTTTGTCAAACGCAGATTGGACCAGTCGCGATGTTGTATTTGTGTCCTCATCGCTAACCTGCTAATTTGATCAAAGTTAACTTTACAAAGAAGCGAAAACCGAGCTTGCAACAGCGAAAACATAGCAGTGGACCCAAAATTGAAACTAGTTTAGTGATGGATAAACGCGACAGAGAATAATGAATATTGTGTAGTATCCTGTTGTCAGGCAATCGTATATCATATTTACATAGCCGTCTTTCAATAAGACAGGAAGACAAGAAAATCACATTTGCGAAACTCTCAATTTTTAGAACGCGGAAGAATCGTTCGATTTGTGTACTTAATTTAAAAAATAATAATAATAATAATAACTTGCAGCTCATGAAAATCGACAACACTGAGTTTATTTTGATAAAGCGTTTTTTCATCATTTTCGTTTATATACCGAGGAAAAACTCGAAGCAAACACCATTTTATATCTTCGTTTTCGCGCGAAAAGAACCCATCGGAAATAAATCATATTTTGACAGGAGTAAGGCAGACAAAAGTTTCATTTTTAGATTCGAGGCAACCTAAAAATAGTGAAGAGAATCAGCGACAGGGCAGGAGGGCTGAAGAAAATGTTTTCGACTTGTCATTTTTATCTTTTCTAAGTAATTTTGATTCCGGAAATTATGGAAATGTAATATCTCAATGACAGTCAGACAATTCAGTACGATGATTACAAGACCTGCCATTCGTGAAAAGTTTCAAACGGGGTTTTAAAATTAGTTTTCGTAGTTTCACGTTCGACTGACTGGTATTATTATTCAAATTTGATACTACCGGACTTTCTTTGCGTTGTCAGCCGTTGCAATACAGACTCGTTGCAATGATACTTTCCCTCACGAAAATGAAGTAAACTTTCTTTTTTAAATGCCACCGACAAACCAAAAGCTAGTGTGCATAATATTTAAATATTTACACATGCTTGGGATGTACGTAAAAAATCGCCCTGCCAACTTGCAAGAGACAAAAACAGAAAATGGATGCCATCAAATATAGGAACAAGATTAAATCGCAACAAAAATTGATTCTCCAAAAGTCGAGTAGAAATCCATGTATGACGACAGCCGTCTCGCAACAAAATACCAGCGCAAGTGTGGTTTAAGAATGTGCAGACCGGCGTAATATGCAAACCGGCTTCCGCCCAGCCTATATAAGCTTGGACTAAATCACGGTAGTGCGCCGAAATTATCTCGCTATTGCCCAGTTTGAAGGATTAAGAGTAGCCAGCAAATTACTTACATCCACATCGGGTTTTTCTGAGTCATGATCCTTCAATGGCACATTTAGTAAATAATCTGGGACCGGCACGTACGGTTCCTGTTCTGTCTCTGGCGGCACATCAGCCGCTACATGGAGTTGCGAACGCGAACGTCTAAAATTCTCACGTTCTACTTCGCGTTGATGATGTGCTCTAGCAGCAGCCTGTGCCGCAATCATGTCTGTTCTGTTACTGTGAAGAAAACTCGCACTTCCTTAAAATCCACCTGCGCCGCTAAGGCACATAACATTTGAAGCCCTATAGATGAACTTTGCCAAGGTCCAGAAAGTCGGCTCTTTTTCGTAATACAAGCGGTAAACAATCCACAAGGAGATGACAATTATTACGGTTCTATCCGTGCCATTTTTCAGTCAAACTGCGTCTGAGAAATCAGAGAAATACAGAAAAAACAAGAATTCGCCATGACGATAACGCTGGTAAACATGGCTTCATTATATAAAATACAACACCTGGTTTCCAGATTACAAGGGCCGCGGAGTGTGATGGGATGATTTGACCTCTATACGTCAGAAATAAACTACTTTCGATTGGTTGTTCCTACACGACGCCAGTTTATCACTGCGAAGCTTGTTGAATACATTAAGCCAGAAATACCAAATGTTTGTGGCTAAACTCCGTTCAACATCTAGCGTCAATGTTTGTGTTAAGAAAAGACATGACAAGCAATTCTTCAGAAACATTGCACGAACGTTTTAAATAGAAAAAAACAATAAAAATAAACTTTTTTAGGAATCGATTTATTCGGAACCACTCAAATATGCAAAGAATACATGTGTAATAAACAGAAAAGGATGAAAAAGCAAAGCATTTTAAGTGCTCCGAAGTTTCTGTTTTTGCGATGCTATTGACGTTTTCAATAACAATGGTTTCCTATCGTTTATTGAAAAGATCACCAGGCTGTCACTCGTTGGTGGATCACGTGATCACAAACATTTGTTCTCATTGGGATCCTACTATACACAACACGACTCAACTATTATCTGCAAACTTAGACTATGAACTTCAAATGGCAGTGCGGTTGTACGCATAGAATACATCGGCCACGAAAACCGTCGGTCAGCCACAAAGGCAAGAATCTCGGACCAGCAAACAACCATTCGGAGAGTTACGGCGAAACGCAGCGTAGTTCATCTACTATTTAGCTTTTGATATGGCAGGTTTCACAGTCTATTATCATCTTCACTCACTCAATCAGTTTCAGCGTCAAGCACATTTCTTAATAATTGCAAGAGTTCAAGTACAAACTATTACAGCGATAACCGATACACTCAAACTTCGAGAAGTTTCATATTATTCTTGAGCAAAAAAAAAAAGCAGTGAATTTATGATCCAAAACTATGAAAGGACAACGCGACAAGATATTTTTCTTTTTTATACCTCTATGTGCATTTGAGAGAAGCTCCTAACTTTCAAATTTTCAGACAAAATTAATGATCTATGCCGGCAGGTGCTGGGAAGTGTCATAGTAGGCAAGCGAGACTGTTTGGTTTAACATGGTGAGATGCAAAACCAAAATAACGAGTTTATCGTTCTTCATCCTATCTTAAAACTAGAAAATTGATAATTACAAAGAAATTCATTCAGTAAACCGATTCAAAATAAAACAGAAAAGAGTGGCAAGTACTTTGCACGCCATCTTCCGTCGATGAGATAATTAGGGTTTGCCACTTCGACACGGAGTAACAATCTATTCCATATGCGAGCTAATTTACAAAAAGCGATTTTTCGAATAATTTGCTTTTCAAAAAGTGCCTTTTTTTGATTACTGCTAAGTCTCAAACGCGCTATGAAATCGTGGTCTTTTTGTTGACGTGTGCACACAGAATTACCTATCTTATGCTCGCAGCTCAACAGTCGAAAGATTTTTTTCTGTTTACGATGGCAATGATATCTTTTATTTTAAGCTTTGCAAATTATCTTCATCTCATTAGGAAGCAAACAAATGGATTTGATAAATTTTCTTCAAAAGCCGTTAACTGTTATCGTTGCGCAGTTTTCCGTTAATTTTTGTTCAAAGTTCGTGAGCTCGGAAGTTAGCTAGCCGCTTGTCACACTTATCATACCTCGGCTTTCTCTGAAGCTTCTGTCACGATTCTTCTTTTTTCTTCCCCTTTTCGGGATAAAAAGGTAATAGTTTCTTCTTGCATCGCCTTTTAGTTGGATTCATTTCCTACTAGCTTTACATTGTCAGGTTATCCTCCATTAGAAAAAATGCTTTAATACTTAATGTATCTTAGGAATCGCAAAGTCGGGGTCTTTTCTCAACGCAGCACATTTATTCAGATTCAACCAATAACAACCCGCGGACACAGTTAACAAAATAAATTTAACTTCCAATTAGAGTAAAACTAATGACTTAAGAAAAAGATTTTACTCGTAAATACATGGGCAAAATTGTTTCATCGCGTTATTTCTATCGTAACTTTTTCTACTTTATCATAGGATTTTCCGGCGAGAAAATTTTGATTTCTAGTTGGCCGGGAAAATCTAAGGTATCTAATTTTGGGGACGCAATGTTTTGAAATGCTATTAAAATGAACTTTAATGCCTCGCAAATGAATCACCATCTGGAACCTAAAGCAGTAATGGATTTGAAACTAATCATAAGCAGGAAAAGATCCGCTCAATAATATGATTATCTAATTTAGAGCAAACGAGTAAAAAGAATTGAGACTGAAAAAATTTGCAATTCAAAAATAAAGACAAAGTGTGGACACTAAAAATGCCAACAACATGACTTCATTATCTTCTAAAACGTGCTGGCATTAAAACCCACTTGATGAGGGATTAGGAATTTCTCAATCTGAATTGATAATCGTTTTATTTGAATATTCTTGTCCGCACTGAGCAACGCTCTTCAGCATTTGGGAATAAGAATGAACAAACCCTCTTGCAAGTGACCTCCAGACACAAATAGACGTAAAGACTGTGACAAATTTGAAGTAGGTATTTTTAGAGCGCCAAAATATTTAGAATATACAGATACACATACATAAGAAATTGTGAACCGATTTTCGTCAAAAACCGACAAATGAACAACAAATATATACAGTTTCACGAATGAAAGCAAATTCGAGTTTAATCTAAATTTTTAGAATGGATGGTAACCAAAGATGTTCCAACTCTGAGAAAAATAAAGTGAGTTTCGCACAAATCAGCCCACAAAGCTATACAAACTAACAACTTACAAAGTCATATTCTCTCTCTAGACTTCTGACCCGGCTTCCGCTGAGATTTTAAAAATTAGTTTCGAGCTCTCAACTTCTGAGCTTTTATTACCTAGATTATTCAAGTCAAACAAAATTAAAATTGTCACCATTGCACATTGTATTTGATTTCGAAAGATGAGTTTTAAAACACTTATCTAGCCGAATGAGAAAGTTCGCATTTCCGTATACGATACTGAGTACGCGCAAAAATAAGTCATCTCCGAAACTCAACTCATTTCTTTCCTAAAGTAAACTGTTTTAGTTTTTAAATAATTTGAATTGATAAAACAAATGTGATCAAACCTGATCTCATATAATAATTATTTCATTTTTTATAAACGACAATGATTTTTTAATCTGTCAATAACGCCGTACATGGCAATTTGAAAACACCATAGGATGTGTGTTTGACAACTGCATGTATTTGAGAATCTGTAAAAACTTAAAAATCGTTGACTTTCTCAAATTGCAATAAAATATCATTTGCTGTAAAAGTTAATTTTTATTTTTTCTTTCTTTCTTTCGAGTACAAAATTCAGGAAGAAAACAGAACAATTTATTTTTAGCACTTTTTTAAAAAAAATATCTAGAAACGTTGCACTATAAATTATTTCACAGTTGCTTAGTTCAAGTTTAAAAAAACTGCTGTTACTAAAAACGACCAGCTTAATTACAGAAGCGCCTGCAAGATCTTTATTTTTAGGAAACGCAAAAACTACCTAGCGACCGAGTTTGGAAACTGGAAAACGATTTTCTCTACCTACACAAAAAAAAACGGTTAACTTTTATTTAAAGTATCCTTTATATTCAAACATAAGAACTTTGAGTTGATTTAGTGGCTGCGATAATTACAAAAGATCAGTTTCAAGCCAGCCGAGGTAGAACATGATTTGTTTTATTTACATGTGAAATGAATGAAAAGCCGCAAGCACAGAATACATTATGTAGTCAATGATTAACTTAAAATATTAGTTATTCCTCCAACTTAAAGTGAAACATTTTAAACATTAAATTAAAAGATTGATATTTTAATATAAGAAACGGATATAATGCAAAGTATTAAGCTCCGATTCGAAAATGAATAAACACATAAAAATTGTCAAAAAGACACGAATAGTATTTTTATTGTAGATCAACGAAACACTTCGCTCCCATTTGTCGAAACACTTCATATCGCATAAATTAACAATGAGCATAAAACGACACAGACTGGTTGAAGAAGGGAAACGAGTTTTTGGTTTCAAATGTTTGCGAGTCCTCTTCTCTCAACAGAAATTTTTCCTGGTTGCTTCTCAAGGACTGAAGACTTTCTCGTTTAAGTCAATTTAATGCTAATGCGACCAATTTGCTTTAAATAAAATTCTAAGTTTATTTGTCGTACTTACAGTAAGTTTTCGAGTTCCTCGCATTCTCGCAAATAAAACTGAGACAAGAGGTTGTGACTATTTTATTAGTTACATACTAATTAAAATAAGAACTAAAATATTTCTTTTTTAACTTTTTTTTTCAAGCAAACTTTTGCTATACATACAGCAAAAAGCTATCATAAATGTCGGAGAAACAAACGTCTGATTCAACAGAAAATAGATTTTCTTTCAGGATAATAAACCCAAGCCCATTTCTACGCTCACGCACTTTTCATAAACAAAATATCCAGACACCTGCGGGATTTAATTTAAAACAACACAGCACGTAAAGCTTTATATAAAGTTTTCTAACGCCATAAAGAACTTTTTAAAATTATAATTTATTATTCAATTACAGATATACGCAAAAATCATGAAGTTAGTTTTTGTTGTGTTAGAAAGAGCTAATCAACTTCTCCCTCAAAATATATATGGCGTCTTGGAGTATATACGCTTTTTGTGAAGGTTTAATTCGTGGCTCGAGTGCCAAATTCTATGTCATGTTTTATCATTTTCTATGGCTTTACCTTGGCTTGTTGGCGGTGACTCATGGCCGAAACGGACGCAAAAGTCACATAATTGTTTCAATACTACCAAATACAAGCTGGAAACAAAAACGAGAATTTCATTTACATATGATATCCTTTTGTATTATCTTATATAAAAAAGAAAATTTAGTTTTCAATTGGTTATGCCGACTTCAATTAAAACGGACCTTTTTTAAAGAGGTATAATAATCGTTAAATGCGAATAAAAAACCTATACAAAATGAAAAATCCACCAACACAAAAACTAAGTCAGAACACGTTGTTACACGTTGAAACTTTTAGCTCTAACTTGTGTACAACGACGATGCGAAACAAGTTTCAGCAGGCGTTGCACCGTGTAACATAGTCGGTTTCGTGAAACTTTTTTGAATTTCCGTTGCGAGACACGGGTTTCACGAAAAGTGGAACCGCTTTCTACTTCTGCAACAGTCGCAACGTTCGCAGTGGCGATAAAAACCAGAGTTTCACCGTGTAACACCACTTGCTGAAACATTTTTCGCATTGTCGTTGCGTATAAGTTCAGCTAAAAGTTTCAACGTAAAACTGCGGCTTAAGGATTTTCAACATAATCTAACATAAGAAATTCATTATTTTTTTTAAAAAAAACATGCGACCCTCGCTTAAGTTTCACAAACTACCAAGCCATTTTATAATCTGTCTTTTATAATACTTTGTAACACCAAAAATTATATCAAAGTCTAAACATTTGTATATAAAAAGACTGAAGCAACATCAACCAAATTCTATAAATCTTATTTTGAAAACCGAAACAAAAGCAAAAATGTTTTCCGGTTTAATCTTGTTGACCACTTCAAAAACACAACTTCTAAAATGAACACACGTGAAGAGATTGCTAAAACACAAAAAAACTTTGAAATTGTATCGAATTCCTTTCAAATAATCGACAGGGAGCAATGAAAGTCGAACTAACTTCATAATCAGATTTTGAGCGTTTCATGTTTTGCATTGATATAATCGTAAATCGATTTTCACCCGGCGGTTAAAGGCTAATGGTAAACGAGATAAGAATGAAATTGTTTGGGTTTGATTTAATTCAACTAAAATGGGAGGCATTCATTGAAAAGAAGATGGAAGGAAACCTTGGTAGTCTTACTTTACGAATATTACAGAAAACTTTGTTTGGTGTAGTAAGCAATAATTTCATTTGTACACGAAAATGGCACCCAACACTATGCTAAACTTAAAGTCTAAATTTCAATTGAGCCTGAACGAGTTAGAAATTTCTTTCATCAAGTAAAATGTTTCAGCATGATGTGGGCTCCACTTTCTTCGTTTACAAAATTCAATTAATATTTCTTTACCCAAAACGAATTTACAGCGTGGTGAGTGTTAAAGAAGACGCAATGGCCTAAAGAGAATCTCGCGTTATTTCACTATACAAAAAAGATACAAACAGTAGAAATGTGGGTTTCTTTTTCCAGCTGCTTCCAGACTGATTTCTAATTTTAGCTCATGTTTATTCAAAAATAGATAATAAATTGTCTTTGTCTCTCAAAACAAAGACACCTGCCGTATTTCGCCACGAAAACGGATTTGTCATCTTAGTCTAAATTACTAAAACCATCTTTCAAAATAACGTAATGCAAGTGGATAAAACGATGGAACACCACTTCAAATCTGCTTTAAAAACAAGCAAAAATAAAAAGGACTTCTTTGGCACAAATACATAGTTTTAAAAGATATTTTTTTTATCGAATATTACTGACAATTTTATCACTAGATGAGAAAAAAGAACAGGTGAAGTGAATTCGACTGCTCGGGGTTAAATAAAGCTAATTATTAAGTGACAGTCGTTCCAGATCTGACGTGATCTTTTGATCTTGGCCATGAAATCGCCTTGCTGACGCATTCTTGGTTTTATTGTTCACTCGAGCGTTGTCCTAATGTGCTTTTCGATTCAGAACTAACCACAAATTTGCATTAGCATCGAGTATTAAACAATTATTCCACGAACGCGCGTCGGATACGAGGTGATAGATAGCTGACGGGAGAAGCGCGAAGCACCGAGTGGGCTGTTTTCCCTTCTTATCCATCACGAAGTGAGTGGAATAATTGTTTTATTAAATTTCATCCCATTCTAAAGAATTAGATACATAGAAATTATAGCCAAAATGCTATTAATTTCTGTTTCACTTTTATAAAACGACCGGAAAATGATGTTTCCATATAAGGTCATATGTCTTGTGAGCTGATAACCCGGCGAGATTGCGTGAGCCAATCAGAATTCTAGGAACGCAATATTTGAGTTTGAAAATTTAATAAAAGTGTTTATTATACGGTGATTAACAAGCTGATTCGTGTGTAGACTAGCAGCAATTTGACTGGTTTAGAAATAGTGGTATGGATTATTTCATTCCTAAATACGGTATGGATTATTTCTTTGAAATTTTCAGTAGAACGCATTTTTAGGACTCTTAAAGACCTTTTATTGTAAAATTTAGGGCCTTTCGAGATGAACACGTTTAGGGTTTACTTCTTTCGCAAGCCTCATTCTCATGTTGAATATACAAAAAACAAATATACTGTAATTGTTTCATCAGTGATAACTTAACGAATTTCAGGGATATATGGCCTCTATTTTCATCCAAAACTATTTTCAAACAAAACAGGTACACGCAATTTTTTCTATAAGAACAACTTTATAAGAACGAGGTTCAAACTTACCAAAATTTAAGAACAATTTAAGAACAAGCTCAGGCTGAGGCTTGATAACTAGGAAAGTTTTTGGGTAAAAAATTGACATTTGACATTTATTGATTTATGATAAAAACACGTTACAAATTACATATTTAACCCGCAAGTAGCTACAAGCTAAAACTTAGCGATACAGTATAAAACACAAAAAGGTTCACTGTAAAGACTGCTCATCAAACAATGAAGGTAGTTTGCCTCTAAATTAAGCCAGACAATACATGTGTGGTGCAAGGCGTTTCATTTTCCAATACCTTGGGGGTTTTTTTGTTTTTTCTTCAATACAAACCGCACACAGAAATAAGAACAAATTAAGAACAAATTGAGGCTGAAATCGCCAAAAAATTATGAACAATGAAGCTCGGCAAAATTTACTGGTTCGTGTACAAGTAGAGATTCAGTCCGCAAGGCTAGGGAAGCACATCAAATCCCCAGAGCTATACTCTTGAACCTTATGAACTAAATATAAAAGAAGATTTATAATTATTTTCACTTATTTTCTATCACATTTTTTAATGATCCTACACTCCTTTATCCTTTTAGTAATTTTACAGGCCATATCATATTTCGTCT
>JAODFW020929616.1:0-11156 GCA_027575235.2 Palythoa mutuki
AATGAACAACTAAGTGAAAATCTATAAGGTCTTTTAACACCAATGCGTTTTCATTTGTCTCCGTTTTTGGTTACATCGAAAACGCATCGATCGAACCGTGCTCGCACTACAATTTTGATACCATTTCAACATCCACACTCAAATGCAAAAACCCCCGACGTAAGTTAAACAATGTGCGCATGCTCAAAAGAGACGCCATGTTTGATATCGCATGGAAGCGAAGTCTGGGTAGCAGTCACATGATACGGATGACATCATAGCTTTTATTTCGATGCGAAACTGTTCATGTTAAGACGCGTTTTCATTTGGATCCAGTTTCGAGAGCGTTTTCACATTGATGCAGTTTCGAACGCTTAGTGTCTCAGTGTAGACAGAAAGCCTAAACGCATCAAATAAAAACAGACTCGTGTGGACAGGCCTAAGCTTGTTTATATTACAAGGTAAGGAGGTTTTGGCATGTGTAACTTATATTGATTGAGATTCGATTTGCCATTTGATCGCTTTGTTTCCTTTACCTTGCTTGGTTTCCTTTATTATGCTAATTTATAGATCATCCACTGCGGAGCCCAGGTTCCCTAAGGTATGGGCACGCACAGACGGACAGAAAGTTGAAATCATTTAAAATGAGCTCGATGAAATTACTATATCTTCTAAGGGCTGCATCGCGTTCAAGAACGCATATGACATAAAAGCTATCAACGAACCTCCCACAGGTATGGGCTGCATTCAAAGGCATCCCTTCATTTGTAACGGTCATAATATTTAGTTCTTTTCACAGTTCCTGAAAGGTGATCAAGTTTCCACATGAAGCATAGGCGAAGGTTGACCTCGCACAGTTAGAGAAGTGGAAATAATAGACATGTTAATAAGTTTCTTTCTCATGTCAATTATCTCCACTTCTCTAACTTTGCCATGTCAACCTTCGCCTTGGTTTCATGCTGGGCCTTGGTTACCTTTCAGGAACTGTAAAATGGTTTATTGTCGAGTCAGATCAGACTGACCTGCTACTGGTAAACCATGGTCATAATAGCACGTTACTCAGGTGGAGCTCAGATTAAAAATATTTGTTCGGGATAATTAAATTAGGTTTAACTATCAAAATATTGATGAAAATGTTTTGGATTAAACGATATTTTTTGCCGTAACCATATGTAACCATATTTCTTACCTACATATGTATAGTTAGTGTTTGCATATTAAGTTAAGGCTAGTTAACAGTGAAGAAATTCTTTTCTTTTTATTCTGCATAAAGATGAAGCTAGTTTAATAATAATAGTAGTACTACTAGTACTAGTAGTAGTAGTAATGATAAAGATAACAATAACGATAACGATAATGACAAACATGAAGATGGATGGCGGCAGGAGCCCACGGTTGATATTGCCTGAAATATTGTTTAATCCAAGAATTTCTCATCATTCTCTTTAATCAAGTTCAAAACTAATTAGGTTTGTTCCATGTCAGTCGTAAATATATAAATAAACAAATAAGTAAATAAATAAATAAATAAACAAATAAATGAATAAATAAGTAACTCGCTTAAGGGCAGACATTTAACATTAATGCCGTCACATTTTTGCCGGAGCAAGTGAATGGATCTCTTTCAACTCGACCAGAGAGTGTATGCAAGATACAATGCCTCGCGGGAACTTCGCTAAACTCTTGTTTTTACATGCTTTAAGGCATTCCAACGAGGTGTGTAGATATTTGTACACGTCATGAACGCCTGTTTTAAGTGATAACAAGCATTACAGCTTTAACAACAAAATTTGTAAACAATATCGAAATATGTGCATCACGCTGGGGACTAAATCTTTCACTTAAAAAATCTGCTTACTTTATATCATTAATGAAGTATTTTTCAGGCAAAATTGTCAAAGACCTTGGTTTTTAAAAGAATAGGATATCTAACAATTATTCCACGAACGCGCGTTGGATATGAGGTGATAGATAGCTTACGAGGCGCAAAGAGCCGAGCTGACTTTTTTCACCTCATATCCAACAAGACGTAAATTTATTCAATTCTCAACAATTAGTCACCAGCTTAGAAGCTACTGTAAATTTCTATTGAATTATGTTTCACTTTTACATAACATACGAAGATTGAGTGAACCCAACACAATATTTGAGGTTAGAAATTAAATAATTCCTATATTTATAGTGTGAATTACTCCATAGAGGATAATTAACATTTACCTTTCTCCCTCCCCAGCATTCCCTGAGGTTTTGTATTCCAAAGTATGTATAGTCTTTTGCCTCAGCTCCCTTTCTGCAAGCCTCAAATATTGGTCGCAGATTGGAGTCCGCAGGATCATCGTGAGGGAAAGCGACTCCAGTGGCACCATAGTAATCAGGCAATGCACGGTTGTTGACCCGATCTCCCCAACAGCCTCGTCCAACCCATTCTTCCCCTTTTAAATTGTAGGCAAAAATAAAACGGACGAAATTGTTGTTTTGATAATCATAATAAGTAATTTCACTGATATAGCAAGCATCCTCCTCTGCAAGCTGTAATACTTGGTATTTCGGCAAAACAACTCGTTATTGCTCTACAGATGTCAGTGAGCATCTCTTTTCTGGCAAGTCCCCTCATATTTACAAGCATTTATAAAACTCTTGCCGTGGATCCTGCTCTAAATAGTGTTTCGAAATCGTAGACTTTGCCCCTACACTATTTCAACTAAAGGTCAAGGAATCAATGAACATCGCCTGGAAAAAGCTTTATCTTATCCTTCAAGGTAAACATGCCAACCAAACATTTACACTGTAATCAATTCTATTCTAGCTAATAATTATGTGGCTTATGCTAATATACTACAATTACTTGATAATTATGTTTGCTGTTTGAGGTTGTTATAAATTCAATGGTTTTTGCTTGTCACTTTGTAACTGACAAAGATGTGAGACTAATCAAAACACGTTTTGCAGATTAAAGTGTATCGTTATTTTTTGACAACTGCAATCATTGTACGTCTTCCTCGTCGATTTCTTAGCAAAACGAACTTCGAAAATGATTTTTCACCTAGTTAATTAAGTTTGTAACTCCTTGAAAATGAAACCATGGTGGTTCCGAAACGTTGGTTGTTTTGAATAATTTTTATTTTAAATCGGTGAATATTTTTTTCCATAATTCACAATCTAGCAGGCAGATATGAAGGTAGTAGACTGACTGGTTTAAAAATCTAAGTACTATAAAAAGCTATCAAATCACTACGTTTCTACAGCTTATTGTATTGCCGCGTCATTATCAGGCAAAACTATATTAAGAGATTAAATATAGATTAACAGGCCCTAATGGATGCAAGTTAAAAAATTTCGAAATAAAAATGCACATGTCACTATTTGTTTTACTTTTACTTTTACTCCTACTCTTACGGCTCTTACTCTTACAGTTCTTACTCTTACTATTACTCTTACGGCTCGTACTCTTACTATTACTCTTACAGCTCTTACTATTACTCTTACGGCTCGTACTCTTACTATTACTATTACTATTACTTTTACCTTTACTTTTACCTTTTATTTTACTTCTACCTTTACTTTTACTTTTACCTTTACTTTTGCTTTTGCTTTTACTTTTACTTCTACTTCTACTTTTACTTTTACTTTTGCTTTTACTTTTACTTTTACCTTTACTTTTACCTTTACTTTTGCTTTTGATTTCACTTTTACTTCTACTTCTACTTCTACTTCTTCTTCTACTTTTACTTTTGCTTTTACTTTTACCTTTACCTTAACTTTTACTTTTACTTTTGCTTTTTGTGTTTGCATTTTTTTGCTTGTGCTTTAATATTGCCTTTTGGTTTTCGCTTTTGATTCTTGCTTCTGATTTTTGCTTTTGATTTTTACCTTTGCCGTTTACTTTTACTTTTGTTTTTTGGTGTGTTTTTTACTCATCGATTTCGATTTTTAATTTGCTTTTGCGTTTTACATTTGAATTTTGCTTTCGATTCTTACGTTGAACTTTTACACAAGCAAAATTCGAAACTGTTAGTGATCCTTCTGTTCCTTCTACTAACCGGGCAAACCCTGGTGGGACCCCCTCTTCTCATACATGTACAATTAAAAAACGTAAGATTATGTGCATGGAGACGACGAGCAACTTCACCTAGCTGAGGGACCTAACGTACGCGTTCCACAAGCCCATCAAAAAAATAGTTTGCTAAATCGGCCGGAAGATTTGACGGGAACCGATTTTTTAAACCATTTCTGGATTTCCTCACTAAACAAATACAACATAAGCAGAAAACGTTTTACAATATTACATTTGAAATTCTGACTAAAAATAGATTTAAACTAGAAGTTTCTAATAGAAAGTGAAGTGCTGAGAGCTAAATTGAATGTGCTATATTGTGAGCCGTTGAGATAAAACTAAAATACATCTGTGCAAAGCAATCCAGAGGAGACAGCTAAAAGTCGGGTTACTGTTAAAATGCTTTGCAAATAACTTATTGCTAAAGCTAAATCCTTTTACAAGCCTAAGTGGCCCATTGGAGCCGGTGCTTATCTCCGGTTTCTGTAGTGTTAAGTGGATGAGAGTCATTGACTCCCCTTGTACGGGACACTAATCCATCGCAGGTTAGCCCCTAGCAGCAGCTGGTGCTCATTTTACCGACCTGGAGAGGATGGAAAGCTGAGTCAACTTTGGCGGAAAAGAAGGTCACACAAATGTTCAACACTCGGCTGAGCCTGGGGTTGAACCTGGGATCTTGTGGTTAGACAGCAGAGATCTTACCAGTGCGCGAACGTCATAACTTATCGAGGACACGGAAATTCAAACAATAACTGATAATAAAATGAAGCGTAAACAATTCAAAAATATGCACCTAACTTTAGTTCAGATGGCAAATCGTAATGTTTCTACGCGGAGCGATTCACTCAACTTTATCATTGCAAACTTGATGTAGCAACTAATTCAGCAATGTTTGTTGGGAGATCAATCTGATTTGGTTAAGTTGAATCTAAAAAATCAATCTCAATCGGGTAAATAAATCAGCGACAATGTCTCTCTATTGAGAATGCTTAATGGTCGTCAAAGGCTGTTAGTTAAACTTTTCAGCCCCAGCCAATTTATCAACACCTAACTTCTCCTTACATTACTCAAACAAAATAATATAACTGGTAATGAGAAATAAGGAATTGATCAAAGTGAATTAAGCTGTGGATGTCGAAAAGACGAATTCTCCCAAACTGCTTATACAGAAGGTATGGAGCTTGGTTGGGAGTATTTACCAATGCATCATTTGTCGTGCTTGGGGCTTAAAGGGTTAATATCTGATCGACTGTGTGAGCAACACACAACAACACGAGTTTGCACATAACAGATCTAAATCTCATAAAAGCTCATTGTCTTCCTCTAGACTTGTAGCTAAAACAACGATCACCTCGCCACCTCGGAAACAAATCACTTCTCTTTCAAAAGCATGCGGTCTTTGTTGTGTTCTTTGCCTACTCTTAAATATAGGTTGGCTACCGCTGACCAATGCACTGTGTGTTCACAAAATCATCTTTCGCGAGCCGGTTAGTCCAAAAGTTCACTTTGAAACTAGCTGCTTCAGTGATGACAATGAAGAAGCCCGTACGCGACACGATTAGTATTGCTGCGAGCAGCGATATTTATAAACAAATAAAATTATCTAAAATGATAGGTCTTGAGACTTCTTTAAAAAAAATATCGGAGTATAGTGTGTCTTGTTTGAATGTGCAGCGCATTCCACAATGTCGGAGCAGCTACTTTGAGGGCTCTTTCACCATATATATATTTTAAAGATTCATGCGCAAACAAGTTTCGCCGGTAGCGGCCTTTTGTTAAAAATGTTTTGAATTTGCACTGACACGTGATCGCATTGTGTTACAACGTTTGTCATTGGCTCATTGTTTTCACCGAGAGTTTCGCAGTTTTCGCCAACTCCTGCTCCGAAACACACTTTTCTCTTTTTAACATCTCAAATGGAGGAAAGCGAAGAGCAAGTCAGTGTTAACATATACGGTTCGGTTAATGCTGATGGGAGTACCATCGGAGACTCGAGATTTCATTAAATTTTGTGGATCTTGTACGCTGTAGACCTCAAGAAGGGACTGATTTAGAAGATCTAAGACTACGAGTACTTTACTATATGTATAAAGGCGCTTAAAAATTAAAAGATTTAAGAACTAAAAATATTGTATTAACAAGTACCATTTAGCTAGTTTTCTGTTTAGTACCAGCTAGATGCGATAAATGGAACTGCATGATCGTGTACCGTTAGGTCCTGTCCACACTAATGCGTTTTCGTTTGAAACGTATATACTTTTTTATGCGTTTTCGCCTTCCGTCCACACCAGTACGATCGAAAGCGAAGGTGTATGCCAACGAAAACTGAGGTATTCGAAAACGCTCTCCTGTATGTGCGAAGGTTATTGAACACGGAGGTGTAGGTCTTAGTGTGCAAGCGAGATTTCTGCGGGAAAATAAATGTTTACCTGCCGTAGCATACTGGCCCCAAACGGTAAAACCTCACAAAATTATGGATGTCAATCTTGTTTTGTGTGAAACTAAAATGACAATTCTAATTACACGGTTTGTTCAACCATATCATGATTGACAGCTCCAAAATTTTCGTCGACTGCACATCAAACTTTTCCGAACATTTCCGCTTCTTCGGGATTAACACCTTCTATAGAGCACGTCCAATCACAAGCCTGAATACTTCTCTTATTGTGATTCAGATTAGTATAAAATACTAATCGCCAAATGTCCGGAGAACAATAGGTATTCTACCCTATGGGGCGAAAATGGAGGTTTTTGAAAACGCTTGTGTCACTGCTCACTTCCAAAATAGGCTCCAGTAAAGCCTCACTGAGATGTACGAAAACTGATGTTTTCTTATTCGTTTTTGTGATCTAGTGTGGACGCAAATCTTTTTCTACGTTTTCGATAAAATGAAAACAGAGGTTTTCGAAAAGCTATTAGTGTGGACATGGCCTTACATTTTGGTCGGACCAGACAGTTTTTCGTACAAATAGCAAACACACTTGCGATCTGAAGAAACTAAAATATAAAATTTGAAACTACAGGGAATTGCATAAAGGATAATTAAGTTTTGATTTGTTTGAAACATCCATATGGACACAGCTGCGAATTGCTTGGCAATGACTAGAAGTGTTAATGCAAAATCATCTGTCGGTTTCTCAAACAAAAAAGAGCTTTACTATATGTGAATTCAATATGAAAGAGAATAAATTCTTTTCATGGAACACACCATTAAGCCTAAAAGGCTTAAGATTTGAAGAGTCTTAAAGAAAAGTTGGAGTCGACTGATTTGAATATCAATATATCAATACTTCAGTTTTTAGATTCCCTTTAACTCTTTCTCATAAACGGCGTGGCTAATCACCCACGGTACGACAAAATAAATGACTCTTGTACACAAATACTAACACACGTTCGAAAATTAAAAAAAAAAAATGATTTCAGATTTGTTTATTTTCATCGCTTAGGCAGTCCGCAATTAGTTGTGTCAACTCTTTTGTCAGACAGAAACGTCGTCGATATTCCGTGAAGCAAGGACGTTTTCATTTTCATCGACGTTGTGAAGAATCCAGAAAGGTGTGTAAGAAATGTCTACGTTGTTGAAATTACGTTAAAAATGTACTCATCAATTTGGTATACAGATTTAGAATATAACCTTTTCAATATTTTGCTACGGCCTGGAATATATCTAAACTAGATATATTCCAGAAAGACACAACACATCACGAAAGAAACAAAAATTTAATTTGTAGTGTCAGTTAAAAAGTGTCACATTTAAGTTTTTAGCTTATATTAATTTCCGTCAGCTTGCTGTATACTGGTTAAAATCGAATTTTTGTAACCAAACCGCACTTTTACGTCGATCATAAATTCTTTGAATGTCGTTTGTTTGCTCTCTCACGTCTTTTGATGCTTTTACTTTTGACATATTTTAGTTGTCGTCGTTAAAACTATCTTAACAATTTCAAAGGTATTCCTTAGTTCTCAGTCTGTTAAAAACCACATAGCCTTTGTAAATTAATTTTAATATACCTGCTTGGTTTTGGGTGCGTCCGAAGAACAAGATTCGCGAGGAACCTTTCAGAAATTCGAAACTGAATTTGATGGAACAACAGAAACCGGCATAACATCGCTCAATTAATTTAGTAAGCTGTTCCCTCCGATGTATTGAAAAAGATTTTTACGTGAATATTGTCGACATTGGGCAATTTTGTTGTGCGAAGTGTCGATCAAACTCTACCAATACGAGTAAGATATGGAAATTACATTTTTACAACCAATTTATTTTCCCACATTCAAATCATGTATATGACTTGTCAAGATGCTAAAAACGCTTTTGTTAAAAATATTGTTTGAAAAAAATAATTATATAGTGCAGTAAAAGTTTTAGGACACTTTTTTTTCCACGAAATTTAGATATTTTTGTTCTATATAGATAATTTTGACTAGGCTTCTGTGTCATTGGTTCGTGTGGTAATCGGTTTTTAATGCAGCTACGAACACTTCTTAAAACTACACAAGTATAAACTCTTTCAATAATTAAAAAAAAGTTCGTGTTATCAAAGCTAAGATTGTTTTCAGCATATCCGTGTTTGTCAGTGAAAAACTAAGAAGATTGTTTTAATTAAAAAAAAAAACATGCAAAATTTCGCTTACAAATATGGTTTGTAATTAAACTTAATGGCCGCACAAATGTTTGAGTCATTAGACGTATGGGGAAAAAACGGTAAATACCGGGAAATAAATCAAATGGTACGTCACTGAGTCATTAAAAACCGTCGTTAAGTACAGTACTTTGTTTTTGATGTCAAAAGAAATCTGCATAATATTTAACGTCAAACCTATGTTGTCAAAATACATTTTCCCAACCTCGTTACAGAACTATATATACGTGTTGTAAATATATATACGTGTTGGCTCAGATGTGATTTGGTTTCTTGATATGATACTGAACGATAATGAGTTAAAATTACTGCTCTCTCGATGGCTTAGAAATTATCAGCAAAAGCTGAAAAAGATTTAGGTCTCCAAGCAATGCTTCAGTTGGTGACAATTTGTAATACAAGATAGCCGGTCCTTTCTGTTTTCTTTAACGGTAAGTCATATACGAGTGTTTCTTGTTTGTGTACAGTATAAACAAAAAGCTACGACAATTTTTCTTGTTAACTGGATTTCAATTAAAAAAATATTCAAATCACTATCAAAGAGTAGGTTTACTGATCAGATAAATTACACCTGTACATTTGAAAGAACCCGCAACATGTACAAACCCAGGCAGTCAATGAACAGAGTTTTCGTGATGTCGCCTACGGCTCGTGCAATTTTGAGAACTTTCAAAACATCACTCGTGCCCATAAATCACGAAATGCACTTGCGTTCATACGATTTCCTATACTTATATCTCAATTTAAATCACAACAAACAAACTTTATTCCTTTGCAAACATCCTTTCAATCGTTTTAACAAATTGTTTAGTTGAATTAAAGTTTAATAAAAGTTATCGATAACTCATGTGTGCCCCATAAATGAACAAGATAACATTTTTCAATAGTTTCGGTTACAACTTACGTGTAAAACTCGAATTGTGTTATTTTTCATATCTATTGTAAGAAAGTTCCATCTGATATTGATAGTAACCAGCAACATAAGTACATTTAGCTTGAATCCAAAAGTTATGTCAAATATCTCGGAATTCTCATAGACAACAAACTATCTTTAAATAAAAACAAATATCAATATTAATATTATTAGTAACAAGATTAGTGAGACAAATAGTTTGATCGCCCGACTTAAACACCATATTCCTCAGAACACCTTGACAACAATATATACATCACCTATTAAACCATGCTTACTTTCTTACTTTATGGAGGTAGCTCCTTGGGACAAGAAAATAATGTCAGTTTAGCTATTATTCAATGAAGTTATTATTCCTGCCGTGCAAAAGAAAATATTGTGAGACTCGTATATACAAATTTGTCGAAACAAAGCTTAGTGCTGTCCCATAGACCATTTTCACACCTAGCGTGATACAAAGAAATGTTTGATTTATTGGAAAATGGAATTTTTTATCAAATTTATTACAGCTAAATTAGTAAAACTGCGACTTTTCAAATATATAGCCCCTAAATTGACAAAGAAATTAATTTTTCAATCTAAGCAATTTTGCAAAGCAATGTATAGTGGAAGTGCATTGCATGCCCTGCAATCCTCGTTATGATGCTAAACACAAACATTTTGTTGCAAAAATTCCAGAAAACATTTAAGGACAGACCATTAGAAAAAGACGGAGAGGGGGAGACAATTCCCAAAAAAAATTCCTGCAAGGGTTAATTGTGAAAAAAATTCCTGCAAGCAGTGTGGGTTGAAAAAAATAACTTCATGCAAGGCAGTGTGTGAATCAAAACAAAAGAAAAAAAATCATGCAAGGCATAAACCCGAGAAAAAAAGTCCTACAGCCAATTAAATACAGAAAAAAAAATCCCTGAACCAATTTTTTTCTGCCCCCCCCCCTCCCCCTCCGTCTTTTTCTAATGATCCGTCCTTAGCTTCAAATATTCAAATTTTCTCCTATTTTAGGCCACTCTCATCAAAACTTTACACTTTTACCATTACTGATGTGACAAATTTAACTATGAATTCCGATTTTCGAAAAATGGAATATAATTTTACAATGGCATGCACGCTGGTATGAGAAGGGTCTATTGTGTTCACTTTTGCGAACCATTCTATAGAAGAACTCCTTGTCATAAACTGGCATTCAGTTGTGAAAGAATATTCCATTTACCTTGAGACTCCTTCCAAGGAATGATCACCTTCAGTATTCTTGATAATCTAGGATACGAGGCTGATATCTACAACTCGATTTCTTCCCGTAAATATAGCAATTTTTAGTACTAAATTCATCACTCGTGCCGGAAGGGGCACGAGTATAGAATTGGCCTCGGTTTCTTCTTTTGTTCCACGAATAGACCAGTTTCGCATTTCTAGTTGACGCTGATTTTAATGACTGCAGATTTATTTTGCACAGTCCTAGCCTCGTTTTGCTATTAAATATATTTAAAAATACTAGAGAGAGAGAGAGAGAGAGAGAGAGAGAGAGAGAGAGAGAGAGAGAGAGAGAGAGAGAGAGAGAGAGAGAGAG
>JAODFW020929713.1:0-11156 GCA_027575235.2 Palythoa mutuki
TTGTCAAACATGTCTCTGTTTGTACGAGTCACGTGGGGGTAAAATTTCTATTTTTAGTATTAGTGCGCTGCGCTATTCGCGATAAGAAGAAACCTTAAGTTAACCCAATGTTCATGTAAACCTCATATATTTACTGTTATTTACTCTCAGTAGTTCGAATGTTCAATAAGCTGAACCTACGATAAATAGAACCCGTCGCAAAATCGAAGTTTGTTTTTCTTCGCTTTTTTCCCATCACTTTTCTTTATAGTTTTACCTTTGATACTCGAACATGCTGCACAGAAAGATTGAAAGTAATCTCACAAATATGCTTATAGCTTGGGTGACAAATTGACCTTTAGAAGTTTATGTGAAATATTGTTTTTCAGTCAGGTAACTCGCAAACATTTTAGTTCATCTTGTGGTCGTTCAGTGATCGGTAACGCTCAGAAACAAAAAGATCCATTGAAACTTGATTCATTTGTTGCAAGTTTTGTTGTGTAGGTCCTATGAAGGTATATAAATGACTGGCCCGAACGCAGGGTTCTGTGTGTATGTGTGCGTGAAGGGGGGGGGGGGGGAGGGGGGTGAGGAGGACGTACGCACCTATCATATCCCTTCTGCGTAAGGGCCTGTGACTCTGTGAGTTATTTACCCTGTCGCTGTACAAATAAAATCTACGTTTTTTTTTAACCTTTTTTAGTTTACCTTGGAAATTCAAATTTTCGCGGTTCAACCATAAACTGAAAATAATCATGCCGTCAGTTAGAAATTTCTTTCCAATTAACAGTGAAAAACATGCATGGGCAAAGAAAAGAAATAGAATAAGAAATAAGAAATAAAAAGAGAAACACTTACTTCCCCGCATTCGTTTTCCATCTTTCTGACCTGAGATAAGTGGGGCATATTTTCGTTTACTAAGTCTGCAAAAAATTTAAAGAAACAGGAAAGATTCATTGTACTCAAGTTTAGAACATATACAATGGTCAGAAAAGAATTGGGATAGCCCCAAGTGGTAGTTGAACCCACTTCTAACTATTTTCTAGTCAGGACTGCTAACCACTACACCATCAGGGACCACGACGCTGGCAACGTAGCAGTTTCATGATTAATTGAGTTGGTTAGTGCGGGAGTATTCCACGGTGTGCGCAACTGTTCTTCATTCCAGTGGTATGCAGGTGCGGCCAAATACTACTGTAGTGTGTTTCATCTCAATATAAGGCTCAGATCAACTGAATAAAACCAAATTGAGTGAAATGCAGGTGTGGCCCAATACTACTGTAGTGTGTTTCATCTCGTATGTAAGGCTCAGATCAACTGAATAATACCAAATCTGAGAGGTATATACAAGTTCTCAAAACACAACTAACCGGGTCTTCTTGCGGCTCGTTGGGGAGCCTGGGGGTGATGGGGCAAGGCCCTTTTCAAGCTCAGCTTTGAGATCAAACTCTGCACAGTATTTCTCGCGTATTATCTCTAGGTCTGCCTTCACCTTTAAAAAACGACCATACACGGAGTTAGTATAAGCAAAAAAAGGAAAATTGCAAAGGGTGATACATATTTTTTGTTTCAATCACCTTCAATCACGTAATTTTATGCATATATAATCAAAATTTGCTTTTAAATTTTGTTACAAAAGAAACAGATAAAAATATCATCCAATCAAAAAAATGTCATTTAAAACTATGCACACGTGTTTTAGCTGAATCAAGTTCCAGATCGTAGTGATTTAGCGGTCAACATTGTTTAAATCTTGAAGCAAGGTGGTTTCTTCTTAGATGCAAACGTGATCAACAAACTGTTATTGAAGTAATTTTTAAGCTGTTTAGAGGAAGGAGCGAAGCTGATTCAAACAATTAACAATAAAAAGTTCAGCCACTTCCAAATGGTGCATCTGAGGGATGCTTTGACTATAAGGGAACATTCACTTTAACGATAGTTAATTACTACTCTAGCCATTGGATGCGGTGTCTAAATATAGATTAGGTCTATCTATAAGACGGGACATTCACTTTAAGGATAACTTAACAGGAGGCAAGCGTGGCCTAGTGGTCAGGGCGCCGGACTTGAATGCGGTTGACCTGGGTTCAAGTCCCGCTCTGACCACTAGTTGGATTTGTCTTCTGGTAAATCCCAGAGTTTCATCCACCACGCTTTGTAAATAGTCTACTGGTCTGCCTCCTGCCAGTTGGGGTTCTTAGTGTGTCTGTATTTCTGAATGACACTGAAAAGCCCTTTTCGGGGAGTTGTCATTATAGGTCTTTATCATTTATCTTTATCAATTCTCCTCACCCCTTACTACTCTAACCATAGGATGCGGCGTCCAAATATACATTAGGTCTGGCTATAGGGCGGGACATTCACTTTAATATCCTAGAATTCAAAGCAGTTCCATGACTTTTCAAGGCTTGTACGAAACCTGTTTCTAATGCAAGGCAGGAATGGTGACTCACCAGTTCGATATCAGGATCAATATCATCAGGGGGAGGGGTAGAGTACCAAAGTGTGGGGCTGACCCTGCCATCTTCCATTACACTTCCCCCCGACACAACGAAGGGTACTCGTTTACTGAATAACTGTTGCAAAGGCTGGGGAGCTGGTAGCTCGGGCTCTTTGAACTCTTCTGAAAATAAGAATAGAGTTTGGTAATGAATGAAAAGAATATGACTGACGATGACAATAATCATGGTATTTATGATAACAATGATGGTGACGATCTTCAAGATGATAATCACAATGAAGCTAATGATGCAAATAGCAATTGTGTACTACTAATAACAGAATTTAAAAAAAGAATGTTCCCTTGACATGGATAGCCTTATTTTGGACAATTCCAAGGAATAGGAAGAAGAGGAAGGAGGAGAAATGGTAGAGGAAGAAGAGGAAGTAAAAAAGCAAGAGCAAGAAGAAGAGAAAAAGGAAGAGGAAGAAGAGCAAGAGCAAGAGGTGGAGCAAGAAGAAGTGGAAGAGCAAGAGGCAGAGGAAAAGTAAAGGGAAGAGGAAGAGGACCAAGAGGAAGAAGAAGAGAAAAAGCAAGATGAGAAAGAGTAAGAAGAGGATGATGAGGCAGAAAAAGAGGTAAAAGAAGAAGAACAACAACAACAACATCAACAACAAAAACAATAACAACATCAACAACAAAAACAATAACAACATCAACAACAATAACTGAAACATCAACCACATCGAAGTGAAGCGTAACATCTTGGCAGTCTCTGGCTGCGAGAAAGGGTGATTTGCAGGCAAGATATGGAAGTAAAAATCTCACAAAACCTTTTTTGTACCTGTATCCTTTTGTTGATCGTCGTCTTTCTCTAATCTCCGTTTCAGGGCAATTATACCATCAAGAAGGCTCTCTAACGTCTCGTCTTCCTTGCAGCTTTCCTGTGTTTGAGAAAAACTACTTTACTAAAATGAGTAACCCTTACGGCTTCATAGTAGAACCATTTCAGGATTATTAATTTGTTATTAATCTATCTATTTCTAAGAAGAAATGGACATACTTAGATCCAAAAAAGCATATTTTTCTTTTTTTGTAAATTGGTGAAACTGTCTTGGAATGACTATCACTTCCACTTCCCATGTAAACTACTACTACTACTACCACTACCACTACCACTACTACTACTGCTACTACCACTACTACAATTAACCAACTCAACCTTTTTCCCAGAACTCTTAGGTTTAACTGAAGTTTAGTTAATCTTCACCTCGAGTCGCTTCTCCAAGCTTTTCATAGGGTTGTCATCTTCCGTGTCAATTTTGAGGAATTCTCTCATCTGAGATGTGCTTATACTGATCTCCATGGTTGGTTTCAGTTGTTCTGTCTCTGGCCCCGTCACTTCATCCTCCTGCCCGGCAACAGCCTGTGGATCCTCTGGCAGAAGCCACTGAAGCAGCTCCGTGGTGGTGGAGAGGGCTGACAGATGATCAGGACCCGGGATACCAGAGCTATAACAATGTGCGGTGAGCGTAACAGTGAAAATAGGGTTTAGACAAAAAATGACTGTCACTTTTCAAGGACTTTAAGGACTAAATTAAGAGTGCGTTCCTTTTGTAAAATCCAAATTTCGGTTTTACAATCTAAATCTGGATTTTGCGTTCCATTTGTCACTTTCACCCAAAATCCAATCTTGGATTGTAATCCAAACAATCCACCCTTGATCTTGGATTATTTGGATTAAATCAGCATCTGGATTAAGATTCTGCCTTTTTGCGTTCCATTTACCAATCCAAAATCGGATTTTTGTCTTAACCAATAAAAACTGTTAAACAAATTAAAAAATCTGGTTTCGGATTTTGCGTTCCATTTGTTTCAGAAATCCAAACAATTCAGATTTGACAATCCGGATTTAGATTTTACAAAAGGAACCCACTCTAAAAAGTTCATCGGAATGTCGCTCTTAATGATCCTTTAAACTGTTTAAATTATTCAAGATACTAGATCAGGCATGAACTGACTTTCAACTTATGCCGATAAAAGAGCGGTTCATATCATTCGGGAAAACACATACACGCTTGTTTTATAAGAACAACTTTATAAGAACAACAAGGCTCAAATTAGCTAAAATTTAAGAACAATTTAAGAACAAACTCAGGCTGAGGCTTGATAGCTAGGAAAGTTTTTGTGGTAGAAAATTGACTAAATCTTAGCAATACAGCATAAAACATAAAAAGATTCACTGTAAAGACCACTCAACAAACAATGAAGGTGAGTTCGCCTCTAAATTCAGCTTTACAATACATGTGAATGTGTGGCGTAAGGCGTTTCTTTTTTGTCTTCATTAAAAACCGCTCACAAAATAAGAACAAATTAAGAACAAATTGAGGCTGAAATCTCCAAAAATTTAAGAACAATGAGCCTCGGCAGAATTTACTAGTTCTTATAAAAAGAAGCGTGTATTAACGAGATATTAACATTTTTTAAACATGCAACTGATTAGGAAAGCTGCGACGGTCGAAACCAGAACTCAAAATGGCCCAGTACAACGAAATAAGAATTATCTCTTCAAATACTTCTTTGACGAATTTTAAGCTTGGCATTGCAATCATAGAAACACGTGTAAAAAGTTTTAAGGTTGCTATAGCAATACATTCAGTCCCAGGCCTCTTTTTCTAACAGTGAAAACGTTCATTTTTTCTTTACCAAAACATTATTTTATTTTATTCAAACAACTTAGTTAGCTGACATCAACTGTGGGGGACATTATGCATGATGCAAAACAAAAAGGTCTTATTTTTTCTTAGAGTGCCAAAAACGCTTAATTTGTTTCAGAGGGAAGAAGGGACTGGGACCTAGATTGTTGTCATAGTAACAATGTAATATACATCATTAGATGCGTTTTAGTTTGTAAAACAACTATGCAAAGTTTCAGAATAATGGAACATTTGTTTTAGGAAATAACTAATGTTTTGTGATTTTACCCCGTTTACTGTTCTGGTTTCGACGTCACAGCTTGCCTAATTTGCATATTTAAAAAACGTTAATATCTCGGGAACCAAACAAGCTATTTTAATAGAATAAATGACATTCTTCTTCACTGTCAAAGATCTTTCTAACTGGCTATTTTCTATTTTTCCGATATATACACTTCAAAAACTAACCCTAAGTTTGCACTAATCTGAGTTTTCAGGAATCAGGTCCTAATGGGTGGTGACTAACGTTTAGTAAGAGACCTGCCTTTGATAACTGTTCCTTTACTACAAATTAAAGTTTAAACAAAGCAAAAGAGCTGAGTACCTTACCATGATCGTGGGCAAAAACAAGAAATCCTTGTTCAGTTAGGGTTTCTGCAAGCCACTGATAGCGACAACAATGTTCACCAAAACCATGAGTAACAAAAATTAAACTTCTGTTGGAAAAAATATGATTAAATGTAGTAGCAACAGCAGCAGCAGTAGTTGTACTAGTAGCAGCAGTAGTAATAGTAGGTAGTAGTGGTAGTACAGGGCTTCTGACAGGGTGCAGGAAAAAAAAAATTGAAATTGTGCGTCATTTTGAAGGCAAACAGTCAATTGTATGGGAAATTGTGCAGGATTGTGCAATTTTTTGCCAAAAAATTTGGTTTTGTTCATTTATTTGTAAATTTTAATAATAAAATTGTATTTCTTTAACTTACTCTGTTAGAATTCTTCAACATGTGTTTTCAATGCACAAAGTAACTGTCAAAATGATGTGAACTTCACAACAAATGCATGAAACTTGACAGGCCTGCATATCTTGTACCAGGAAGTTTGGTATAACAATTTGAGGGTTAGCTGAACTTATATGGAGCCAAACCTGCTGATTAGCGAGTTAACCTAAATAATAAAATAACATTTATAACATTTATCAAGTCTTATTTCCTTACAAAATACACACTTTTCCCATAAATTATAAACACATTAGGTTGGGTGATTTTTATTTGATATAGAAATATAAGTTAAAATCTCAGTAAGCAAGTAAGCATCCTACTGGGTTAGCCTAAAATCCAGATAAACAGGCCTCAAACCTAATATACTTAATAATTATACCATATTTGACCGAGTACAGTAAGTGCCCATGCTTGAGTAAGCACCCACCCCCCTTTTCAGACAAAAGTTCTCCTGGGGGGTGGTGCTTAGTCAGTCAAATACATACCTCTTATTAACCGAGTGCAAGGTCCGTACCGTAAGTTACGGACCCGAGTTTTTTTCCATTCTTATGGCCCAAGCGCGAAGCGCGCAGGCCATGAGGAAAAAAACTCAGGTCGGTAACTTACGGTACGGATCGAGCAAACGAGGTTAATAAGATGTTTATTATATGGCTTTTTCTCTTTTTTGTAACACGTAAAGAACCAAATTGACATTTTGACAGACGTTAAAAGCCAAGTATTTTATTGGCTCGTGTAACAATAGTACAATACTCTGCGCATACGAACAAGAATTTTTGTTCATTTTCATACCATGCTTTGAAATAGAGGCGAACAAGCTCTTACAAAAAACTATAAAAGAGCAAAAACTGGATCAAAATTTCAACTATCATGTCTGGTCTTTGTTTAATTGTATTGCGTTTGGATGGAGAACACTCGGGACCAAATGAATTTATGCGCAAGGTAACAAACAATTAAGTCTGAAGAACAACAAAAGCGGAATTATGACACGTTTTCAATTGACTGTTGGTGAAATTTGTTCACTGTCTGCAACGAGATTGTAAAAAGTTGTATCATTTGCTTCGCTTCGTAGAAGTTTGTCGGACGTAGATCTTTGATGGTGAATTGATACCGACTTGTATGAGGTCAACAAAGTTTTTATGGCCCGTGAGCTTACAAACAAAGTTTTCAGATGCCCCAGCATCGAGTAGGCAGCTAATTCCTGTCTTTTTAACTGAATGGTTTGCCACTTTCTTGTTCTGTGGTGGAAGGTAGCATCTGAAAATCATTTGTTTGACTGAGATTTTACAAGCCCAAAATAAAAGTAAGGCTGTAGTAAAAAAGCCTCTGACACAAGAAGTTAACGATTTTTTTAAAAAATTAGGATTAGAAAGACAGCTTTTTTAAGGTTTCTATTCAACACAACTGATGTGAAGCTCACCTTTGTGTATACTAACAGAAAGAGTTATGAACAACTAAATTAATGATTAATGCAGCGCAACTTTTAGCCCAAACTGGTATGCTCTGATTAAAAAAGTAATCAATTTTACTCGCCAGACGGACAATGTTTTTGCGATTTCAGTTCGACCAAGGCAAAAATTACTCGCCATTGGCGAGCAAGTGGATGTTAATTTCCAGCCCTGTAGTAGTGAGACCTAGACTTTAACAAGTATAAAGCACTGCACACTTGCACTGCATTAACCACCAAGTTAGTTGATCGTAACTCTGTCTGTTAGCATTTCAGCTTAACGCAGTCAGGGAAAATACTCACGAGTGTAATTGACACAGATTCCAATTGGAATATACTATTATTCGAGGGAGCTTATTACATTAAGAACAAAGAGGCCTCGCTCAATAAAGGCCTGAAAGCTTGCCGTGAGCTATTGTTATTTAAATAATTTAGTATTTAAATCCCGCGCTCTTTTTAACTTGTTGTGTAAACGGCCTGAAGATGGTTTGAATTAAACCGAATTATTGCCAACCCAAATCTAGTGAAGATCACTATCATGGTCTCCCTTGATGCGGATTATCTTTCTTGCTATAAAGCACTCGTTTCTACTTACCTTAAGAGGTCTTAACAAATTGTGAGGATCTCTATCCCCAGTAAGATTGAACAGCAAGACACGTGCAACCGGACCACTGGAAACAAATCATTTAAACTTGAAACAGATCAATCATTTAATCAATCTTTATTTCTACGCTTTATATAATAATTATATATTAGAAGAAGTCTAGTCACTATCTATCGCAAATGCTGTTATCTGATCGGCTACCGTACTCATACAAATCACCGGTAATTAAACTTAACATAGATGAATCAATCAATCTTATTTCTACTCGTTATGATAAAATAAATGTTATAAAATTGGATTATGCGTCGGTGTATCTATAGAAACAGTTTATCCCCACGGGATTAATCAACGCTTCGTCTTTAATTAGACTGTTGTCATTCATGGCTCTTTTATCTCTTTTTTTCTTATCTTTTCTCACAAATTTCTACCCTTTATTTCTTTTTGTTTTTCTACCTACCTATCTCATTGGGCAATCAATCTTTGTATTACTACATACCACTTCTCCACTGTCAACGAGTATTAAAAAATCCCCGATCTCTACTAAGCCCCTCTTAGAGGGTCCGAAATTTAATAAAACCCCAGTGGACTTATTAGAGCGTTTACGGTATCTCGGTTTGACTATTCAGTACCGTATGTGAATACAAAAACACAGTCATCAGAGTGAGTCTGCTAGACCTGCTGTATGTGCATTGTGAGGCTGCAAAATCACAATTCGTATTGAAAGATCTGTGAGGGCCCTGTGCTGTTATTCATGGCACAAATCCAAGAAAGATATCGGTGTACTAGCCTCCTCCGCAGGCAACTCGATCCAGTTGGTATTCTCGCCCCAGTCTCCCAACTTAACCGCTCGCCGCGCCGCTCTTTTATTTTGTTGGGAAAATAGCAACTAGATCGAGTTGCCTGCGGAGGAGGCTATCGGTGTACTAATAACTTACTCAACTTCTTGCGCCTCCTGGTCTGCTCTTGCTTTAAACCATTTGGTGCACGCCTTGAAATTAAGAAAAGAAAATGTAGCTCTTCTTATCAGAATAGCGTTCCGCGTAGTTACTATTTATAGATCACATGATTTCCGGTCACCGTTGTGACTCAGACAAACAACTCGATCATGATACAGAGATTGTATGGGAAATTATCGTGTTACATTTATAGCTTCTGGTTTTATTCTTCGAAATACATTTAAATTCCCGAAAAAAATTGAGAAGATGGTAAGCACAAAGCATTGCTGTTGGGGGAGATGCAACAACGATTCGAGATACCCAGAAAGATTGCCGAAATCGCTAAAAGATATGCAGGCGGCAGGAAAGAAGATATTCATTCCATTCACGAAGCCATCTCAAGAAATCGACAAATACAAGCGCTGGATAAACGCCTGTTCCAGAGAAGGCTTCGATACATCAAAAATTACAAGAAATACTTATATTTGTGCCGTCCATTGGGTTGGAGAAAAGGGACCCACTGCTGAACATCCAGATCCGTTGAAGGCCAACTTATCCACCGAAGAGTATAAGAAGGCGACTGCACTGAAGGAGGGCACCCAAATCGAGATGGTCTTCACCTCTAAAGAAAACTAAACTTAACTCTGAGGACAAACAAGATTCTGGAGAACTATTTGTCCATAATAACGTTGCTATTTCCGACCCTGAATCAGAAGAAACGGCGGAATATATTTCTAGAAGTACTGGTCGTGTGGTGCTAAACAAGGGATCACAAACACAATATTCAAAGACAAAGTACGTTCTTTCTTCCAAAGTGGAAACGATGATTATTCGAAATGAAATTAATACCATGAAGAAAGACTCAAAAGATTTTTCAAGCCTTTCACTTGAAAATATTGCTAAAAATCCTGTAAATATGAAGCATTTTACTGGACTGAGTACAGAACAGTTCGAAGCTCTGTATAAATTCCTGAATAATGTGTGTCCGCTACACGAGATACAATACTGGAATGCAAAGGAGTCCACTGGTTCGTCAAGAGGAAATTCAGGCCCAGAATCAAAGACTTCAGACAAAGAGAAACTATTTATTACCTTGGTGAGACTACGAAGGGGATTTACCATACAAACTATGGCTATTTTAATGAGTACACCACAGAGAACTCTCGAGGAAACCACGATTCGAAAGATATTTACAACTTTCATCCAACTTATGTACAAAATTTTTAGAGACATGGAATCTGTCATGTTTCCATCACGCGACGTTTTAAGGAGATATCTGCCCAAGGTTTTCAAAAACATGAAAAATATCCGTTGCACCGTTGACTGTACAGAATTTGCTGTACAGACATCAAGAAATTTCGCAAGACAAGGAAATACTTACTCTTCCTACAAGCACACCAACACCTTTAAATGTCTGATTGCAGTCAGTCCAAATGGAAGTGCTTGCTTTGTGTCAGATTTATATGAAGGGGACATACAGTAGGGGATGTGGAACTCTTTCAGAATTGTGGAATTTTAAAACATATAAATCCTGATGATATCATTCTAGCAAATTGTGGATTCACAGTCCAAGAACTCTTGAATCCTCTGAGGGCCCACTTAAAGATACCAGCTTTCTTAAAGGGAAGAAAGAACCTAAGTGCAAGAGAAGAACTTGAGACCTGCAAAATCGCAAAGGCAAGGATTCACGTTGAACGCTTTAATGAACGATTAAAACAATTTCGACTAATTGGAAAGAAAATTTCACTTTCCCTCTCTCCCATGGCAACTCAAATGGTTGTTGTTGGTTGTGGCCTTGTTAATTTTCAGACTACACTCTGTAAGTAAATTGTGAAATACTATTTAATTCATAATAATCATTCTTTCATTTATCATACTGTCAATATAGCTGTCTAATTTTTTTTCTATTTCCTTTTTCCCAGATGAATATCTGATACAAAGATATAAATTAAATGATCTCATTCCATTTTGTTTAATATTTCATTTTATTATTATTATTATTATTATTATTATTATTATTATTATTATTATTATTATTATTATTATTATTATTATTATTA
>JAODFW020929815.1:0-11155 GCA_027575235.2 Palythoa mutuki
TTAAAATAAAAATTGTAGTTTTTTTTTCACATTTTTTCGCACCTTTCTTTAGTTTATCGATCTAAAATCTTAATTTACTTTGCTTTACCAAACGCTTTGGTTTGATAAAATGTCCTAAACTTAGATGTTGTGGCAATTTCGTATTTTCGGACGATCTCAACAACTTTTTGGTAATCACGAACAAATCCATAGTACGGATAACTCCAAGCAGGTCTTGAATTCGCCGCCATCACTCTGTAATTAGATGTGTGAGAGCTGGAAACAGCCGAGTTCTAAAGGTAAATACTGCTGTGAACTAGAGTTATGACTGTGGGCTTGACCTCCTTTTGACCCATCTGATCTAGTGCTTTCCACCTGCGATGGTCCAGGGGAGTCAACGGCTCTCATCTGCTTAAAACTACAGAAACCGAGGATAAGCACTGGCTCCAATGGGCCCCTCAGACTCATACAAGGATTTAGCTTAGCTTAGTAAAACAAATCAGTGAAGTTATATAAATAACAAGTAATTGAACTACATTCAGTCCAATTTCAGAATAATTGTACTCAAAAAATTCCTCCTCAGAATTTTTCTCTTCCAATTATTTCTAAATTAGACAGCATATACAGTAGACTTATTATATGTACCAACAGTCATTTTCAATCCACATATTAACATTTTGGCTATTTTGGCTACTGTTGGCTTCAAACATGATTCACAACTTGTCATGAACAAGCTGCTGAATAATCAAACTGTAAAATCTAAAATCCATCAAACTCAATGTCTAATCGTCGGACAATTCATCGATTGTCTTGACTGCTGTCCCAGCTGTTTGAGATCCCACATTGAAGAAATGATTTGGTAATAACCTCTTTTGGGATTCCCTCCAGGCTCGAGAAACCCAGTTGATGATATTCGGGCAAGTGGCTGCACAAGATTTCTATTTTTCTATTTTTGTTTCTAGTGGCAGTTTGCATCCAGTCGACGCACAGAGTGCTTTCGCAATCTGTTTCTGGGAGTCATCTGTTCCACGTCTGATCTCGACATGAAACCTTCTCTTCCAACGGCGCAGCCAGCCAGAGCTCCCTTTGAAACCAGGAACATTTAGCAGTGCGGCAGTTTCACGAGCTTTCTTCATCAACATTTCATTGGAAACGATCCGTCCCTCGCTTCTCTCATTAATAAAAAATTCAAATACTGCGTTGTCAACTTCAGCCGATGCCGGTTTTCTGCCATCATGCAGCTTCCGTCTCGTCTTTCCATCAATAACACTGCATAGCAAGAGATAGTCGTAGTTGTTGTTCCATTCACGCACGCGCTTCCTGTCAACACTAAACTCGCGTGATGTTTTCGACACGTTTTTTCCATTCTCCCGGTGCCATTTGACGACCAGAATTTTCTTCGCTACAAGGTACTGTTTTTTCAATTGAGGCATGCTGAAGCTAGCCAGCTAGCTGGAAGGAGGAATTTTATGGTGGATAAACTCACATGGCACACGACACCATGCAGCCATGTTGGATTTCGTGGTCGAGCGGTGTTAGGAACGAGCAAAAAAATAGAAGGCAACCTCGTTCCCAGGGCTTTTCCCTAGAGTTTGGGTGGGTCCCGAGGTTGAATAGAAGGGTCTGGGTCACACCGCGGTTAAACGTCTGCACATTTTAATTCAAGACTTTCTCGGAGCGTAAATAAAGTTTACATTTAGTAAACTAAAAATTTATTCGAAATTTTGTGCTTTTTAACCTGAAGAAATATTTTGAAGTATTTTTCTTAGTTTTTGACGAAAACCTCTCAGTATTTGCAACTTTTGTACGAAAATAGGACATCTCCGTGTTTAGTTTTTAGATTTCAGGCGGGCAATTACTGGCGTGCGCGTCGCACGCTACTCTTAGTGCGCAGGCGCGTGACGTTTGACCGCGATGTGGCTCGCGGATTCCCTCCGTCAAAGGCCGCCCTTTTCGAACAAAGCCTAGTAATTACTTCTTAGTTGCCAGTTGAGTCACTTCCGCTCGTGCCGAGTGCCGAAAAATTTATTTATTTTTTCGAACCAGACTTTGGCTTATGCAATTTATCTTGTTTAGGTGTTTATCGGTATATTACAGTTTCTTTGGTATCAACTTGATTAGTTTTTTTCTATGACTTGTTTACATTCAACTTGAAGTCATCAAAGGTTCAGTTCAAAAACACGCTCTGACTGATAGTGATCCTTATGAATATTATATCAACTGCCTACACGTCATAGAACAAGAATTATTACACCTCAAAAACTCGAATACCAGAGAATAGCTGAAGCCGAAGGTTGTGGAATGTTTTGTAATATGTATGCTATCGAGAGCTAATCACGTGTTGTGATTTGTTTTGGCGCGAAATTTTCCCGCTTGCATGTGAAGAACGATGTGTGATTGGTTGAATCACCCTATGGTTGAATCAGTTGACATGTTGTGTACCATGTCTTCTCTTTCCAAACGCACGCCACTCGCTGAGTGTAATGTAAATTTTTTTCTTTTCTTCCTTTTTGGCACTCGAAATAAATCGGCACTGGAACTAAAGATTCTCAAGACTCATTTCTCAGGTTTTGCTTTTCTGATTAGCTGAGCTAACGATACAGAATGCAATTCTTTTTATTATACGTTTTTATACTTAAATCTGTGAGGTTGTTTATACCGCGCTTTGCTGCTTTCTTTCATAAACTTGAGCTTCTGGTCTGTTCTGGAAATATTTCTTTTCTTCTTCTCATTTCCAATTTGAATTTACACACACAGCTGTAATGTACACTGAAACATTGTCATCAGATTTTCATAATATTAATCAACTGGTATTTTATGGCTACACAACATTTGCGTTACTTTATCATTTTCTCAAATAACCATTTAGTTCCCCCGAATCCACACAAAAGTTCTTATTACTCCAATAACTTTTCCTATTGTTGTTGTTGTGAAAAGGAGAGAAGCCAAATCATTCGCCGTTGGTACGAGTTGATGATGCAGCATCAGGAAGACTTGGCAACACTTGTCACTCTTGAACAGGTAGAGAAATATTTCTCACTTAAAGCTTACTATTAGTTTTAGCGGCCACTATAATAGTGTTTAGGTTTGTTGAGCTCTCCTTTGGTTCAGATAAGAAACCTTTTATCTTAATGATCCCTAATTTTTATCTTAATGTGTAATATATTAATACAGTTACGAGGTTTTCAGCACTGGCCAATTTAAACGAATGAATCTTTGAGTTATATTCCTTCATTATGTAGTTTCTTCAGGACTGATCAAGAGACTTACGTCAAACTTGATGATTTTTGTGCTCTGAAACACTTTCCGTTTCGAGATATAACTACTTTAAATATGAATTGTCTTGTGTCTCAAGGGTAAACCTCTTAATGAAGCCAGAGGCGAGGTTGCTTATGGGGCTGCGTTTGTGGAGTGGAGCGCAGAGGAAGCCAAAAGAGTGTTTGGTGACGTCATTCCTTCCCCGTCCGCTGACCGTAGAACCGTTGTACTGAAGCAACCTGTTGGAGTTGCAGCTCTTTGGACACCGGTAAGTGTTTGAGAGAGAAACTGGGAGAGTGAATGGACACCGGTAAGTGTTTGAGAGAGAAACTGGGAGAGTGAATGGACACCGGTAAGTGTTTGAGAGAGAAGCCGGGAGAGTGAAGGTGCTTAGGAACTAGCATAGGAGGAAGTTTAGTCCTCTAGAGCCTCAGTTTACTTCAATTCAAACGCTCACTAGCACAGATTTCTGCGTAAAAGTCAATGTTTACGGAAGGGGGGGGGAATTTGGGAGTGAAAGAATCCAGAATATTTCTAAAAAGCCTGTAAAACCAATGGGATATAAAATAATTTTCGCTTGTTTGCAAATCAAGGATTTACACCAGCAGATGACGTAGCCAAACCCAGTATAAAAAGGTGTTGCTAGAAATCTCGTTTTCATACCGCACCCCTTTTAAAAGACTTAACTTTTGCTGACTGAAGTACTTTTTCTCTCTGTGAACCAGTGGAATTTTCCAGTTTCCATGACGACTCGTAAGGCGGCACCCGCCCTGGCTGCAGGCTGCTCTGTGATTATAAAGCCTTCATGGGAGACTCCACTTTCAGTCCTGGCACTTCAGCAGGTTTGTGAGGCTTGTCTACTTTCCGTTTGATTAGAAGCTGTAAACCAATTACTTAGGGATTGATATTCTGATTTCGAGGGAGGTGAATCACAGCGATGTCTATTTTAACTTCAATTTGATCAAAAAGGAGGGACTATGATATTCAGGGTTTTCAATAAGGATCTAAGTAGATTGCAAAAGTTGAGGAATAGTATCGTACAACTCTTGCCAAAGCTTTGCTAGGGCTGAAGAGTTCATGAACTTGATCACTCCCAGAAAAGTCGTAGTATGCATTTTCCTTCATTCTGAAGAAAAATTAAAGTATTTAACTGAACACAGACATCTTTAAAATCTGCGTTTTGATTTCACAATTTGTTGCAAGTACTTACGGCTTTCAGCCAGAAAAACCTGCCAGTACAAAGGAATATTATCTCAACTATGACTTTATCTATCCTCAATTTAGAACAGTTTTTCTAACAAAGTAGTCAACGAATCTAAGCGGAGAAGCCGGCAAAGTTCGCCCTCTGCTAACGCTTATAGAATGCCCTGTGGTATTAGGTACACATTTATTTAAGGAACTAGTAGCATTTGTTCTGATAATATTTCCTCTATAAAGACACATCAAAGTTTTTTCTCTTTGGAGATGAAGAAGTCTGGAAAATGACTGCATGTAATTTTGGTTTTAAAGATCTGCATGAAATCTGATAGTATGAAAGTACCTGACAATATGAAAGTACCTGACGGTATGAAAATAGCAGACAGTATGAAAGTATCTGACAGCATGAAAGTACCTGACGGTATGAAACTACCTGACGGTATGAAAGTACCTGACGGTATAAAAGTACCTGACAGTATGAAAGTACCAGATGGTTTGAAAGTACCTGACGGTATGACAACAAGAACAAGTACTTTATTTCACCTTTTGTGTGTTACAGACAACAGTATACATATATTTTAATAGATTAAGTGGAATAACCTAGTGGGGCTAATCGAGCCAGGTAACCAGAAACATTTCAGAGTAAATATACTAACAGATTAGTTCGGTACTTGAACGGAATGGAAAAAAAGTACTAAAAACACACAAAAAAAGCACAATTACTTTGGTTTCGGTGTCAGTTGATCTCGCAAGTGGAGAGGCCCCATAATTGCGTCTTAGTAGGTCCTGATTTTTATTCTGGAAAGTGACTCACAATAATGGAATAAGCAATATCTGATCATTGCTAGTGTTGTATAGTAAATAAATTGTAATGTTGTCTTGCGATCGTCAGGATCGGAACTGTTGTTAAGTTATTCAAAGTTTTGCTACAGAAATAAACAAAAGCTAAGTATCAGATAACAACCAAGACCTTGATGTCTGAGCGAATTGTTTTGAGAACAGACGTCGAAGCCTGCCTTGTAAAAGTTGCATGCGACGTGCGACGCCTTTTTTTTAACCCCCTGGTATAGTCACTATAGATAAACGACAAAACTTAGTAAGATGATATGTGATGATTTAAAACGATGTAACATCTTAACACAATTGCAAAATGTAAACCATTTTCCTTCGTTAGGTAGCTGTGCTGTGCGATGAAATGGAACTGGCAAATTCTCTGGCCCTTCGTTTGACCCAGTCCTTTCTCCTCATTTCCAATTGGGAAGATGCATTTCGCATATTGACCAAATGCCCGAGTGTTAAGGTAATTAAGGTTGTTACGAAGTCACAGGCTGATAGAATGAGGAGATTTTGATGTCACATATTAATAACAGAAAACTTCTGAACCAATCATGGCATCCCAAAGATTGTTCTAATGATAGACAATTGATTTTGTACTTGCAGTTAATAGTATCCTTGTAAAAGTTAAGTATCCTTGGTCGATATGCAAAGCTTCAATTACATTTTCATTTGCTTTTATGGTAACTAATTCGTCATGGGTTCATTAATGAATGACATTGACTTTGTTTTGCTTTCTAACTTAAAAAACGCTTTAAGGTCCAGTTAGTCTTTTAAATCCATTTTTCCTTCGTTACTTAAAAATGGTTGTTTGGCTTGAAACAGAATGTTTAACAATTTCCATAATATTATAGAGACAAAATAAGTTACAGCCAGTTAATTACAAATTAAACTGACGATCCAATTAAGAAGAATTGATCAAAGCAACATAGGTCATATATGAGTTCCCGTTTCGGAATAATTAGAATTTGATGCCCTTGAAAATTTTAGGAATGTTTTTTTTCTTTTCCTATTGTCATTGATTTGTTGATTTTTTTAAGTATACGGACAAATGACCAAGTAGCTTTGTTTACCATTTCAGGCCCACGTTCTGGTAGTCCACACTCATAAATTGTTAGTAACCAAGCTGCAAAGTGTTATAGCTGTTGAAGACGGTGAAATGATCAGTGTATCACCGTCAGAAGGTGATACAGAACCAGGTGATTTTACACATGACAAGGGGACGATTGCAAATATAATTGGTAAGTGCTTTGATAAAGGACCGTTTTACGTTCATAATATGTAACTAAGACTTCAGATAAAGCCGAGGCCATGGGCGAGCTGGCATAGCTTGTGAAGATAAGAAACAAAACTGAGCTAGTCCATCCGTCAACAAAACTTTACCTATGGAAACCTTCAACCAAAGATTTCGCATTAGCATCTCCTGTTCGTTCAGTCAACATGTCTGACGCTCTTCAAGATTTTTACTCTCGGTGAAATGAAATTATTGCAATACGTGGCCTTTTGGTAGACTTTGTGAGAACAGTTTACTTTTTCGCTCTAATTAATACAATCAGTTGAGAGTGTTTTTAGGATCTTTTACTCAGTTCTGTGTGCTCGGGTTTTTCAGCGTGATCACATACATCAATGCCATCCCTCAATTGAATGAACTCACAATCTTTATTCCTTTGCATAGAAGTTACTTTTATAATCCAAATAATCAAAAGAAATTAAGGTTTAACGATGTTACAGTTGGAACATTATCTAGTTAGTTAGGCCTTTAGCTCCTCCTGGAGCATAGGCCATTAACGATTTCCTTCCTCCATCTTGTTCTGTCTTGGGCTAGTCTCTCTAAAATGTTCCACGTGTGGCCCCAGCTCTTCCTCTCTGCTTCAACATCACGCCTCCAGGTGTTCTTAGGGTGTCCTCTATTTCGCTTACCTTGGGGATTCCATTTTAAATCTTCCCTCGTAACACTGTCTGGATGTTTATGTTATTTTTATAAAAATATTTGCTGAAATATATTTGCCGGAAAAGCTGTGTAGCTTACAATTTAAGAAATATGAAAAGTTCCAAAAATGAACAAGACATTTATCTACATTTTTGGCCATATAACAAATGGTTTATTTATCTTCACATCGTTGTCTCCTCTTGCCCGGAACAAAAATTAATATAAAATAATGATACACAATACTATTTATCACATTATCGATCTGTTTCCACTGTTGTTGTAAAATTTTGTTGTAAGATAAAGCAAAGTAGAAAAGAAAAGCCAATAAGAAATTTAACTCCTTTATATACATTTTTGAATAACGCAATGTCCTCCTTGAAAGATATGTTTTTGGATTTAACAATGGCAACCGCTGACTGCCCGTGGATACTACATACCCCCCCTGGGGAATGGTTCCTCATGTCATTACTCCGATGCTGGAACTGTAATGCCAGTATCATGATGGACCAAGGTGGAATAACTACCGCTTACAAGACGCTCTCAGAATATTACCAGTCCAGCTATGATGGATCTGGAACTTTACAACAGGTATCGCTATTTGTCTTTATGTAAGATTATTTTCGTTTGACATCCTGAGTCGAGCTGTTCAAAAGCTGTTTAGCATTAAGTAGAGTTAATTACTAACCTATGTTCCCATTTCTTATGTATGCTGGTATACGATGCAGGTTTGATTTTGATAATTTTATTGTTAAAGTTGATAAAGTTGTTCTTGTAACATGGGCCCGGTTGCTCAAAACCCCGATTAAGACAATATTTAAAGGGTTATATTTTCATAAGTAAAGCTTTACGATGCTTACAAAATATTGTTCAGATTTGTGAATGAAACCAACATTTCAACCCCAAAATTTCCTATCCGTAGCAAGCTATAGAAGATAGGAAACAGGAACATGGATTAAAATATTAGCCAAGGGGTAGCTTTAATTGGGTTTTGAGGAACAGGGCACAGGTTCTCATTGATAGCAGTTATACTAAATGACAGAACTACCGACGTTAAATAAAGGTTACCTTTACCTTTTACCTTTCTCTCATAATTAAAACAATATAATTACTCTGGATATAAGTTTTTAAAAGTGCTTCTATAGAATCCATTAAACCGTGACAACGGGTTAAAACTCCCTCGCGAATATCTGCTAAAAGCTACATTTTTTTACAAGCCTAAGTAACGTATTGGAACCATTGACGTAAGTTGACTGGTTAAGTCTTGTTAGTTGTTTTTCTTAGCAAAAGTACATCCACGTTTCTGACAAGTTGTCTTCACATTTGCAATATGTCTGGAAGGAACACTTTTATCAAAATAATGATTTAGTCAATGCGTAGGCTAAATTTCTTTGCTAGTTGCCACAACTAAGTAAATTAGAATAAGTTAAAGTTGCCATATTTGAACAAATGTCTGTTCCATATTAGGTGCTGGTCCGGATAGCATATGAGATCAGTCTTGGCTTTCTGTCTGCTCTTATGGGTAAGATTAAACAAGCATCGCTTTACTGGCTGCATCCGCTGGCCATGTGCACCAAGTACTGCCTTCTTGATCTTCAAATGCAACTGTGTTGCATGCTGCTGCCATACGGTATAGAGTCATTGAAGTGCCTTATGGATATTGCTCGGCGTTTGTCTGATGACGAAATCCCAAGTGATAATGACTTTTTACCACGCCAAGTTTTTAGACATTTTTATGCCTACTACTGTTTCTCACTGTTGATTAAACTGTGGTGGAGATGCCCTGAGGCTTACGCGATTGTGACACTCGCATCATGCCAGAATGATAATGTTGAAGTTTCAACAGTGCCTGACCCTGCTGACTCCCATTTAATAAAAGGTCCAAGGGAACGAGGTTGGCCAGCAGTGCCCGAAAATGAAGAAGATAAACTGTTAGATAAAAGAGCTGAAGAAATTAAGCGATATAAACAATCCCAGTTGGATTCTACGAATCCTAAAGATGGTCAGATAAATGGTAGTTACTCACTCGAAGGAAATGAAGACAAAGATAAACAGCACGACCGTAATGTATGTTACGAATCTGATAGCAAACTTCGAGATACCCTTGCAGAATGGAGAAACGTAGCTGAAGCTTCAAAGCATAACCAAGTTTTTGCTATACAACAAGAAGTTGGAACCCTTGTTGATTCCAACAGCTGTCAGTCTGGTAGCTTTGATGTCCTAGATGGACAATCATTCCTTTCAAATGATTTTTCCATTATAGTGAAAAAAGGCAGATCATTGGATTCATTAGTTCTTAACCTAACTTCAGTTCTTCTTTGTGAACAATGGGCTCTAAAGCGGCGTCTAAATGAAGTTAGAAAACTGTTGGCATTGGAAGAGTCAAAAAAGTTATTGAAAGAAGCTGTATCTGACAAACGGCAAAGGATAACTAAGAAAAAGGAGAAAAAACGTGCTGCAAAAACAGAAATATCAGAAAGCGCTTCATTGGGGTTAGAGAGTTCAAGTGTCGGGACAGAAGTAGAAACAGCTTCCGTTGAAACTATTCTTTGTGAAGACAAACAAGTCTTGGAATCAGCTTCTAATGAAAGTGAGCCTCGTGAAGACAGAAGATTCATGGAAACCCCCTCCAGCAAAACTGGTCTATGTGAAAACAATCAAGTCTTGGAAAGAGCTTCTAGTGCAATTGATTCTTTTGAAGACAGAAAATTCGTGGAAGCAGCTTCAAGCAAGACGATTCCTAGTGAAGACAGACAAGTCTTGGAAACAACTTCTAGTGAAAGTGAGCCTCGTGAAGACGGAAGAGTCATGGAAACCCCCTCCAGCAAAACTAGTCTATGTGAAAATAGACAAGTCCTCGAAACAGCTTCCAGTGAAACTGATATTTTTGAAGACAGAAACGTTGTGAAAACTGCTTCCAGCAAAACTGGTCTGCTTGGAGACAGACAAGCCTTGGAAGCAGCTTCTAGTGAAACTGGTTCTTTTGAAAACAGAATGGTTTTGAAAAAAGCTTCAAGCAAAACTGGGCTCTTTGAAGAAAGACAAGTCCTGGAAACAGCTTTAACTAAAACTGATCATTGTAAAGCGATAAAAGACTTGGAAACAGTTCACAGTAAAACTAGTCCCAGTGAAACCAGACAAACCTTGGATGCAAATTCTGGTGTAACTGGTGCGTGTGGAATGGATGACGTTTCGTATGAAAAGGATGGATTGCAAGAGTTTATTAAACTGACAAAGTGTGTGGAAGATGAAACTGTGGAAGTTTTGTTGACATTGGAGAATAATCTCAATGAGCAGCTGCAATACTTCCATCTCCAGGTGAGTTTTGTTCATCACTGCCAGGAACTTTTGTTTTAAATTAGAAATCTAGTCACTTAAGATCGCAAATGCTGTAATCTGATTGGCTGCTGTATCTCGCAAACTATGACGTGATAGTGTTCGTGGGATGTAAATAACAAATCATTATTGTTGTTCTTTTGTTTCTTCTCTAGAAATTTTTACATTTTCTTTATTGTACCCATTAATTAAAATTGGATTATTTTACATTTTTGTTTTAATAAATAAAATAGAGTACCAACTTCCAAAAATAACTTTAAAGCTAACAATACTTGAAAGTTGGTTTACAAGTTAACTTTTAATTTATATTACAATTTGGGTCGGAATAAGTTTTTACAATAAATAACATAAAATAGAGGAAATAGATACAAAAATACACATACACGCAAAAAAAAAAAAGAAAAAAAGAGAGAATACATATATGTACACACTATGAGCAACACCCAATAGCATCATCAGTCTATATTATACTTAAAGTTTTTATTAAAAATAGTTAAAATACCTGCTCGTCCAATAAATCTCTGTTCTATCGGCCGACAGAAAATTAGAGTTCCTATTCTCATTGTTCCATAGATTTCTTTTGGTTTATGTAGTTTGTTATGGAAGGCAGGGGTCGATGTCAAT
>JAODFW020929917.1:0-11150 GCA_027575235.2 Palythoa mutuki
ATCATGAATTATTTTTTAAAGATTATTATTATTTTTATAAATGTGTACAAAACATTTACAGTTTTATAACCATGTTATTAAAGGGAATTATAAGATTATAATTTATTACAAAAAAAGCTTTTATGGCTAGTACACGGCTTGTTTGGTAAAATTTACCAAATATGAATATTATGTTATTTGTTGTATTTGGGTAATAGTCAGACTATACAGTACATCTTGACCAAAGACATTTGAAAAACCAATTTAAACCAGTAGCAGCTACCGCTTTAAGGATAGCCTGCGTAGCAAGCATTTAATGAAATTTTGGACGCGCAGGAATAGGGTGAGCAAAAAACGGAGTGATGGGGGAGGGGGAGGGGAAGGAAGGAAACGCTTGCCTGCAAACCCCCATAAAAAATTATTTTGAAAAACTCCGTTTGCCAGACAACGGAGTCTCTGATTGGTGCGGCATAAATATGGTGATTGACATATCACAAATATCTGCAAAAATCTAGATTTTTTTGGCCGAAAAAGGTTTTGAACGTAATCCAAAGCAAGAACAACGGACAGCAATAGTTTATTTGATGCGTAGGGGTGATCTACATGCAGTTTTTAAAACAGTTGTTGCTTAACTGCTTCGCCAAATTTTTAATTTGCTCATCGCGGGGAATTCTTGTTAGCACGGTGCCGTTAAAGACCAAGGCTAATTTTTGTACCATCCAGTTGATTTTCCACTAAAACGTTTCAAAATGTCAATGATTTACGAGCTGGTTTATTTAGCAATACAGGGCCGGGATGTACACAAAGAGTTTTCCGACTGGGCCTGCCTCCATGTGGACTGTTCAGCGAGTGCTTCCATTGAATGTTGTCTTAAATCGTTGGAGTACAAGTCTTCGTTTTCGGCTGCTAATCTCTAAAGGTAGTACACACTTTTTTTTATAAGAACTAGTAAATTTTGCCGAGGCTCATTGTTCTTAATTTTAATTTTAGATGCTGAATAGAAACAAGCCTTTGGAAACGAAATGCCTCGCACTGCAGATGTATTTGTAAGGCTTATTTAGAGACAAACTGCCTTCATTAGTTGTTTGTTGAACAGTTTTAGCACTCAGATTATAACGAATCTTTTTTGTGTTTTAGAGTGTTGTACGAGAACAGGTCAAGTTTACCTGAAGAATTCATTTCATAGTTATACAGAGCCTCAGCCTGAGTTTGTTCTTAAATTTTGGCCAGTTTGAGCCTCGTTGTTCTTATAAAAAACTGTGTAGTCAATTCAAGCGATGTCTTTATGTCGTTAAACAACTCTGATAAATTTCGAATTTTGCGGCCACATATATTTATTGCAAACTCTGCTTGAATATTTTGCAGAATTTTGCACCAGTTCAATTCCCACTTCTTTGCACGCTACGGCAAGGGCAACAAACAAACTTTCAGAAGATTTGTGGCAGTCCTTTCCTGGTCGCTCGGCAGTCTTTCCTAATTTTATTTTGAAATCGCATTTTCAAACTACATTTTCGCTTGAATTTGAGTCATTTAATTCACCAAAATAAATAAACTCCTTCGACTTCGTGCTGTGAATTGTGGACTTTGACAAGACACCCAACTATGTTTTTGACGGAAGTGACTGTTTCCGCCAAATTTCCATTGGCTACTTTTGACAGCCTCCAGAATGTCAAACTAATTGAAGCGTGCAAATTACACGAGGGCGTTTTTCAAAATATAGGGGTTTGCGGGCAAGTGTTTCCTTCTTCTTCTCCCCCTCCCCCATCACTCCATTTTTTTGCTCACCCATTTCCCGCGCGTCCAAAATTTCGACAAATGCTTGCTACGCAGGCTACCGATATCACGGAACCTGAGGTGACTAATCGTTTTAGTAAAATTACAAATTGTTTTAGGAAATAAGACACATTTAAAACGAGGAAAAAAATTATTTCAAGCGAAAGTGCGCCGGCATTCATTTTGGATAATCGCTGGAGGTGAATATCGTGTGATTGTCTGAGTTTGTCGACCAATCAGCGCGCGCGATTTTGTATAGTCACCTGTAATTTTACTAATATGTAGTTGTAAATACTGAGTACTAATTAAACAAAAGAAAACAATAGAATTAGCATAAAATACAGCAGCACTTTTTAGTGATATTTATGTTGCACTTTTTTAGTGTTTGTACTCTCGCTGTACTAAGCTGTACACAGCTGTAACTGTAACAAAAATGTTCGTTTAGCCTTGGGTCTTTGAAAATCATTGATCATTTTCAGAACAGAGCCCAAAGCCATGAAGCGAAATGCATTCAAAGAACTAGTTGTAGTCACTTGTACTAAACCTTTACATTGTAAATATTGGGCCTTTGGTCTTTAAAAGTCATTGTTAGGATAAAAATAGGTTGTTGTTTATAGGCGGTATAAAATCCAAGATTTAGGCTAATAGGTTCTTAATTTTCAAGTTCTTAGTTGCGGGTTTTTACTGTAACTATAAATCTACGTTCAGTTGCTTGAGCTCCTAACTTTGTAATTAACATGGTGCCAGATATCTAACTTTGGCATGTTGTGTCACATTATACCGCTATAGAAAGTTCAGTGAATACAGATTCAGTTGCAGGAACAGATGGGCCTATAGGTATATGGCAAATAGTAATGTTAGCTCTGCTACAGTAAGAACTTGATCTCGTTTTATCTGGCGTCCACCGACTAAACTTCTAGTTGTAGCGCCAGAACCTTGGCGATCCACAAATAGAAATTTAATGTTCCGCTAAAGGGCAACGAACATAAAAACCTCTTCAACTTCGTAAAGCTCTTCACCTTCATAGAAATCGCTAAGAGTAAAAGCAGGCTCGGAGAGAACCCTGAGGTCACGATTGTTAGAGTCCAAAAAGCTGGAAGTGGCGTCAAAACTTTTTCACGGTCGAAGCTGTTCCTCTAAACTTTCTATGAAGGACAGTTTGTACGCGTACAGGACGACAGATCACGCTGTCATATCGCGCTCTTTAATCACACCGAGGTACAAATAGCTATTTCTTTTTTTGCAGAACCGTTAAAAACACGCGAAAATTCAAAATGTCAATACAAAGGGCCAATCAACATCTTACATTTATTAGCTTTTGTAGAAATTAGACTTTTCAATGTATTTTTCTGGGAAGAGATAAACGAGATTCGGGATAGTGATGAAAAAAATGCGGGATACGTGATTCTCGTAAAAAAGGAGCGTGAATGCGGATCACGATTCCCCTTCAAGACCCTGATTCAAGAAGTGACCAAACATTTTTCAAAGAAAAAAACTCGTAATGTAAAAGTTTTGTCTTCCCTCACATAATTTTTTTTAACAAAAGTGGAACGCGCTAAGAGGACAAATATTACCAGCTTTGCTTCCACGCAACTTACGCCCTTTTCGAAGTGTACATGCAGTCCACCTGCGATTAATTACAACTGTGTAATAGTGATACGGATGAATAATCGGTTAAAACATACCCGCCGGACTGTATAAACATCGGTGTTAGTTTGTTATCTTATCTCACTTTTTTAAATGGTGAACAGTTCCTTATAACACAAATTATGTACAGTTGTCTCCTGGGAGCAAACTGTTACTGGTAAATATCATATCGAACCGGCTCTGAGTTACGCACGATATCAAAGGTAAGACATCGTGTTTATAACATTTCATGGCTACTCGAGTAGCCAAGAGTAAGTCAGGCGTTGCAACTAGATTTTCGAGATGAAAAGTTTATTTTTTCTTTAGTTTCAGCAGAATTCATTGGTTTTTTAAAAAAACAACTGAAGAAAAAAATAATTGCAATATAAAAAAATTAGCTGGGCCAGTAAAAATTCAGTTCGCAGTTTTTATACAATGTCATAACAGTGACCCGACAAGATACGCTCAGTTCCCTGGCTAGGGACTATAAACATAAAACTAAACAGTTTTTTGCGTGATTCGTGAATATATTACGTTTTTTTAGCTTTGCCACAGTATATACATGTATATATTTCTCAAACAAAATTGCTCCTGATTTTTGCTGGAATCGCGTAAAACTGATAAAAAAAAATCATCTGAAGGCACTGCCATAGAACGCATGAGGCCCCGGCTGTTCGGTAGTACATGGAGAAAGGCTTTCCCTGGTAAAATAGCACCCTCCTGCCTGAATTTTGTTTTTCTTGAACTTATCTTAAAATAAACAGGTGGAACGTTTGTATGACAAGCAAAATCGTCTCGATCTGAAAGTATCTGAGTCACTTGCTTTCAAAGGTAGTGTCTATCTTGTGACAACACTTTGGGTCAATTCAGTTGAGCGTATATACACAGAACATGTGTAAATACTGGTTTTCGCTTTTGAATTGGTTAAAAGCAAGGGCACCTAATTTTGTGCCGTATGTTAACACTCCTGGAATGTGAAACCTCCCATGACATTTTTTTTTCATATCACGACTTTTTGAAGAAGCACGTGTACTTCCGTTTACGTCCTGGTGTAACAAGCTTGTCGCATGCCTTTCAACTCTCTGGTAGTTCCGCTTGTGCCGAACTGTCGTGTTGCTGGTAGGCAATCAACGAATGCATGTGGCTACAGCTTTTATTATTTAGAATGTTGCAGTCTCGGGCTTGTGTCTCACAAAAACAGTTCTTTCTTGACCCATTGTTTGGTTTACATGCCTCTCCAGAGACTCGGCTGTACTTAATCGTTGGCAAGCGTTGAGTGAGTGTTGCCAGTGCATTTTCCTTGTTTGCGTGTATCAGCCTAACAAACAAAGTCTAACAGGGACAGGCAACATCGAGTCAAAATCAGCGGAGTTCGATCATATTCTACTGTCACAATCGCTCAATGCGATAGCATGGTGCTTTCGCCTGCTGAGAAGGCAGTAGCCACGAAAGTTATATTTTCTTTCAAATGTTGTAAATACGACTCCAGCCTTTGACAAAGTGAAAAAACAAACTATAATTCAATTAGTTTGTTTTGCTTTTTGAAGACATGCTTAACTTTTCAATAAAAACAGGGTAACCTTATTCTATTTCAGTCTAAATGCCAGTAGAAATGATGATTCATCAATTTTTTACAATAAACTTGTACTACAATATATTGACAGTTTTTACAGCCTGGGCGAACTTGTGTTTTAGTGCCGAGTGTTCGATTATTTGCCTGATATAGGAGGCGCATTATTTTTCAAAACGAATTGTCTCTTTTTTGCGTATTTGGGAAGACAAATTCATCGTCATGGCAACGTATCCAGTGGTTTTACTCAGAAGTGTAGACGTGACGTAAAGCGTAACGCTTGTGTGATGTGTCGGGCGGCCCAATAATGACATCACTAAATTGACCAACGTCTCTCATTTTTTACATAGGTACAGTAACTTTCGGCTGCCAGGTGCTAGTTAGCTTTGCCGCTTTAGTGTTCGCTTATAAAGTGGCCGCAAGGTACACTAGCACGCAGGTGCAGAACTTGTGATTTCAGTCATCTCAGCTCCCACAAGCGTTGCGTTTTAAGTTCACTCGATGTTCATCTTGGTACATAATGTGTTTGTTAACTGTACCATGCTGAAATAGCTGTTTACAATTGTTAACGCTCGAGATCACATTGAAGGTAGATGCAAGTAGTAATGCCCGCTACCAACTGGCCCAGTTATAGCGATGCACAGTACCTTAGCACACATGTGCAGAACTTGTGGAGATCATATCTATCGCGAGAGCGCATATTTATGTGGTCAGAAGCTTCATCCTCCGACACGCAAACTGACGGCTGCTCATGCACCCTATAGTAGAACATTCCTTTCCCTTTGTTTTCGTTAACCAATAAAAATATGGATTATTGCTGACAGTTCAGTGTTCAAACAAGCTTCAAACTTTGAACTTTATTAATCTTTACCGAGCGAGCCTCGATCGGTGCTTTTCACGAGGACACTCTTAAAGTATATTACAAGCCTAAAACTACTCACTTGTTATACCTTTTAAATCTACTTACATATTGCAAATACAAGTTATAAAATATATAATATAGAATTCAATTCCTATGGCTATATTTAGTATCGGGGAACAGCAGTTTCCAGAATTTAGAAACCTTTCTATGATTAGTCAGTTGGGGGAAAGGTATGTTGTGTGATTGGTCAGTTGGGGGAAAGGGATATTCTGTGATTGGTCAGTTACGGGAAAGGAAAGTTCTACTCGGGTGAAAGTTCTACTCGTTAGTTGGCTGTCAGAGCTGGACTAACAACAGTTGCGAAGACTAACTTTTTAGCTGTGTTCACTGACAGATTCAGATGTGGTGGTAGCTTGGATGTGCGGACAAGCAAGAAATTACAACCAGTTTGTGAGGAAGAAACCATCGCAATGCCGTACACTCATTGCAACTCTCCTTATCTCAGCTTCAACGTTACTAGTGGCGATAAGACTTCTTTACCATAATTCGGATGGGAACTTCTCTAGCTTAAACCTGCTGCGTGAAGGAGATAAAGGATCCAAATCCAACGTATTAATCATTGCGCATGCGCGAACGGGTTCTTCATGGCTTGGTAAACTGTTTGATTCACATCCCAGTGTGTTTTACATGTATGAGCCACTGTATGTTCTACATGAGACCACTTTACGAAACCCGCTATTACAAAACTCAGCTTTGTACACTAGGGTTGCAGTGAAACTACTTCAGGATATTTTTGACTGTGATTTTAAGGCTCAAGAAGAATTTATACGGTTTTTATCGAGTCTTCCACATCAGAGGTTTTCAAGCAAATCTCTGTTTAATCCATTTTGTTCTCTTTTCTCGAGTGCAACACAGACACCACCGCGAAAATATTTGTGTGAGGACTTGACAGCGCAGAATGTGTCGCGCGTGTGTAATAATCAAGCGCACATTGTCGTTAAAACTCTCAGTCATCGCTTTCCACTAAACATTAGAACTTTACAAATTTTATTTAAGAACATTGCTAGATTGAGTGTAATTCATTTAGTGCGAGACCCAAGGGCTGTCATAAACTCTATCATTCGCGTTGGTTGGATTTCTGGTTACAATAAACACGCAACTGGCACATTTTCTCCAAACATTTCTTCTTCATTATTAAAAACAAACATAAAAAGGTTTTGCACTTCTATGCTAAAAGAAATTCGGTTTATTCTTGAAGCAGAAGAAAGGTTTCCAGGCCGATATCGCTTGATATCATACGAAAAAATCGTAAGGAATCCTCTCCGCGAGTCACAAAAACTTTATAAATTTGCCGATATTCCTTTTTCTTCACAGAGTATAGACTGGGTTACACTTGGAATAAATGAACACTTTCAAAGCATACAAAACAACCCATACTCCGTCCTTAGGCCAAATGCCAGCCAATTGATTGACTCATGGAGAACTCAACTTGGAAAATACGAGACAAAGATTTTAGAAAAACAATGTCTACCTGTGATGAGGTTGTTGGGATATCGCAGGGTGTTCGGTGAGAAGGATTAGGAACAAACAAACGTAAAACAACACCCAAAACTGACTTACAAATAATTCTATGTAGCTTAACTGAACGAGGGGTCCGTAACAAGGTAAAAACGCATGCATTTAAAAACTTGCATACATTCACAACAGGGTTTTCACCCAAAAGATGACATCTTTTAAGAAACTTGCCAAAAACCAAACCACATTTTTCTAAAAGAGAATTAAAACTTTTGTAAATTGACCAAGCTTCACCAGATAAAGTATTTCATGACGGAAATATAAGTGGCTGAATTAATTAAGGTGCTCGTTGCTTACAATAAATTAAAAGGTGCCGAACGAGTGTTCGTTTGTTTGACTTTAACAATTCACTTTGCGAATAACTCCCTACCCTGGATCGGCAAATGATACGAAGAAGAGAAGAGTTAGTACCAGCTTGTGAGGCATCACAGCTAATCAACTGTCAATAAGAACTCTCAAACTACATCAGAATTCACTGCACTTCACTGCATACCCCGCCAAACTTTGTATTGGTGCACGAAAACACTACCGTGACGTCATCATCGATAAGGTGTACATATTGTAGCTGTTTTGCGTTCCATACACACAGCAGCACAGCCACATGGAATATGCTGAGTCATTGTTACTGATGGAGGAAATTTGGAGTACCTGGATGAAAAACCCTCGGAGTCAGATCGAGATGAACAAATCTCGGCCCACGTGCGGCGTGCGCGGCCAACCTCGTTCCCAGGGTCCTCTCTCTCTTTCTCGAGGGAGAAAGAGGACCCTGGGAACGAGGTTGGTGCGCGGCCGGGAGTTGTTCCTGGGTCGTAGAGTTGAGAGGGGCTGGTGATGACCGCTACACCAGCCTGATTTCCTCCCTATGCACCTTGTACCCCTTAGAATAATATAGACGAATCTATTTTTAGCCAGCAAATTAAACAATGACTTTTCTATCTATCCAATCAGAAAATGTGATGGCGCATCATTTGCATCAGAGGCAACCAAACTCAGTGAGGGTGGTAGAATTAGTAAAGAAATTCAGTTAAATGGGAATTTCTAATTTTTGCCTTCGATCGTAAATAAATATTTAAATTTTGAAATAACCTTGAAATAAACATACAAGCTTTTAAAGAAGTTATTTGATGTGGGGCGGTACGTAGTTGTTTAGAAAGTCTTCTTGGAGTGGATGAAAAAACAAAAGAAACAAAATAAACAATAAACCTTACCCCAACCCTACAAAGGAACTCCGTGTTAACGAGAACCAGTAAAATTACAGCTTTAGAGGAGTGCGAACTTACTCGCTTTCTAAACCCATCCACTTACCACAATGGCGATTTTTGATCGGTTAATCACTCATGAATTATTAATGAGTTTGAGAATAATAGCAGGAGTAGTAATAGTAGTTGTAATAAGTAGTAGTCGTAATAATATGAGCTTTATTTACATGTTCTTTTTACAGAAATTGCAAAAGCTATATATATTTATAAGTTTTGTTAGTTGTACGTAAGAAAACGAAAACTGCACATGTAAAATTTGGCATTCAGTGAATCACAATTGTTTTTCACCATTCTAACTCAGGACTGACTATTTCTTCGATCATTTAAATCCTTAATAAATTTTGCTGTCTACGTGGATGGACTTATCACTATCCACATTTCTACAAAAAATTGTACGAGGCCAAATAATTGTAAACAACAACTACGACTATTCAAATTAGTTAAAAAGCCTTCGCCCAATAACAAGAAATTCGTAGATACATTGATTTTGTGAACATGCAAAAAATACAGGTGTCTACAATTCAAACGCATTAGCTCCAATACCTAAAATGTTTCTAATTCGAAAAATACAAAAGTATTCAAGGATAAATCATTTTACTTCGGGGCTCTATCGTTCCCGGGAATGTAAACTGCTTTAAAATTGGCCTGAAATGTGATATGCTTCACTGCCATCTAAATATTGTACAAATTTGTTCAAAGTTGAACTGAAATTTTGCGGCGTTGCATAAGTAATATCCTAAAAATCGCTAACAGGCCTTTGGAAGAATTGGTCACGTGCTTAGATACCACATAGCAACAGTCAACTGGTGAGCAAGCGAACTAGTGTTTTTATGTTTGGAAAGAAACAAAACGAAACCATGAGTGTTTACAGAATCATAGACTTCTTGGAAGTAGATTTTACACAAGAAGGCACCAAAATCTAGAAAAAATTAGAAAATTAACCTGGTTTGTTGTATCGTATTTAATTTAGCTGCGATAAACCAGGTTAATTTTTTGATTTTTGATGGATTTTGGTAGCCTCTTGTCGGAAATCTACTTCCGAAATGTCGATCATTCTTTAGACATTCATCGCTTCTCTTTGCTTTTTGCCGCACCTGAAAGCACTGGTTAGCTTGCTCACCGGTTGTGTGTTGCTATGTGGTATCTAGACACATGACCAACTCCTGCAAAGGGCCTATTGGTTGCTATGTGGTATCTAGGGCCGTGACCAACTCCTGCAAAGGCCCCGCACGCTTTTTTTATAAGTTCAACTTTATAAGAGCAAGGCTCAAATTTGCCAAAATTTAAAAACAATTTAAGAACAAGCTCAGGCTGGGGCTTGACAACTAGGGAAGTTTTCTGAAACTTAGCGATACAGCATAAAACAAAAATATTCACTGTAAAGACTGCTCAACAAACGGTGAAGGTAGTTCGCCTCTAAATTCAGCCCTACAATACATGTGTGGCGCAAGGCGTTTCATTTTCCAATAGCTTGTCTTATTTTATTTTTTTTTCTTCATTAAGAACCGCTCAAAGAAATTAAGAACAAATTTGATGCTAAAATCGCCAAAAAATTAAGAACAATGAGCCCCGGCAAAATTTACTGGTTCTTATAAAAAAAAAAGTGTGTATTGTGTTACTTGACTGCCATACTGATGCACTAGCCAGTTTCAATCATTTCCTGTTTAATATACTGCGCCATTAACAAGTTTTCAAAAGTTTTTACCTCAGTCTATGATGATGACACAGTATTAATTAGTTTTTGATTTTGTCTGGTGTGCATTTTGACAGTGCTAGTAGTTTAGGTTTCATAGATTGGCGGGTCTTGACGCAGCTGTAAGTTTGCTTTTCATACATGAAAGAAAAATTACAAAAGCATCGATCAAGCTGTTACATTTCCTATATCAGTTTCCCTTCGAAATGAAATAAAATTAACTCACTTCCATACAAATTAGAACATATCGATTTTTGAAACCTCACTTATTTTGAATATTTGAGTTATTGTCATTGTTAACAAGGGAATCCGACGATATGGCCAAAGTTGGACGCTTTTCAACACATCGAGGGCTGCTGTTAAACGAGGAATTTGTTTTCTTTCCGAGTGGCTAGCATGCCATCGATATTAATTGTTTTGTTGCAGCAACACTCGTATACGTCACGCAATATTTCATATATACCATTTTGAAAGTTTTCGATAAAAATTGCATATACATAAGATAAAGATTTGCACCGAACAGATTGAGGACGAAATAGTCGGCCATTGTTGCCATTTTCTTCTTGCTAATTCTGGTCACCACAACAAGAACCAACGCGTTCCCAACTGACGACACAAACATGATAACACAGTACACAGCAACAATTGCAATCGCTGGCCAGGTCGTTCTTTCAGGTACTTTGAGCGTGGTTGTATTCAACGTGCCGCTCATTTTGCAGTTGAATCGATTCTTACCCGGATTTTACTAACCCACGGGCACTCTGTGTGGGTGAGCCCACAATGGGTCAGCGGTTGTTTTTCATGGATCACGTT
>JAODFW020930011.1:0-11144 GCA_027575235.2 Palythoa mutuki
GTTACCTCATGCCTGTCTCACACCTAGCACTGAGCATGGGACTGATACATTAGACTGTTACCTCATGCCTGTCTCACACCAAGCACTGAGCATGGGACTGATACATTAAGACTGTTACCTCATGCCTGTCTCACACCAAGCACTGAGCATGGGACTGATACATTAGACTGTTACCTCATGCCTGTCTCACACCTAGCACTGAGCATGGGACTGATACATTAGACTGTTACCTCATGCCTGTCTCACGCCTAGCACTGAGCATGGGACTAATACATTCGACTATTACCTCATGCCTGTCTCACACCTGCCTACATTATAATTTATGCAGAACCCGTCTACTTCAGAAGTAAATGAATCCCCTGCAAGTGTTAAACATTTGTGTGACCTTCTTTTCCGCCTCAGATTTCCGTCCTCCTGAGGTCGAAAAAATGAGTACTAGCTTCTGCTGGGAACTAAGTGTCCCATCCAGGGGGAGTCAATGACTCTCATGCACTAAACAGAAACATAGAAACCAGAGATAAGCAATGGCTCAAATGAAGCACTTAGGCTCGTAAAAGGATTTAGCTAGCTAGCTTGGAAAGTTGGCAGTGGTAAGTACTTTTTATTATGTTATGATTACAGTGAAGCACTGGAAGTGAAGAAGGAAGATGGAATGCAAGAGAACAATGAAAATATTGCTCCAAAAGAAGAGGAGGATGCAAAAGAAGCTGGTGAACTGGTGAGGGAATGTAACATATTTTATGTGAGCAGACCAAAAACTAATTTCAGTATTTAAAGTGCATATATGAATAAAAAATTAATTAAAAAGCTTATTCAAATGTTCTTATTAACCAAAAATATTAATATCTGGTTTAAAACTAGCAAAAGCTCTTTTATGAACATTGTATATGTATTTTATCAGCTTGAAATTTGTGTTGCCTCAATGTGTCTCCATTTTTCACTCTGATCTCACTGTTTTCATTGTTATTTTTGCAGAGTAATGAGGATGAAGAAGGTGATGATGATGATGACGATGACGATGATGATGTTCAAGTTACAATTGGAGAAATAAGTGCAACTCCAGCTTATGGGCAAGTTTACAGTAAATGGATGCTTCTTCTCTGTTAGCCAGTGGACCAAGCAATTTGTTTTTTAGTAATCAGGCTTCAAAACTTAGGATTTTTTCTAACTGTCCCAATTGGATTGATTCAACCAGCCAAGGATAGATTCAAGCTGGCACAAAATGAAATTAAATTTCCCAAAGCGGGGATAAAACCGGATCAAAACTGGATTGATGATTGATGATGAAAGCATAAAGCAAAATCACGAGCACTTTTATTCATAGACATGTAAGGTGCATCTGAGATCATTAGTAATTCAAGAATCGACAGAACTTTTTATTTGCAATTATTCGTAATCTTCAAGCAGCAATATCATCTACACTGGGAATGTTTGCAACAGTATAGGCAAGTTTCTCTTAAGTTTACAACTTTTGCCTCATTAGCATACGCACTCTACTTTCTAATTCAGCTACAAAAACAAAGCTTCAGAATAATGAAATAGTCTGCAAAACATACTTTTTCAGAAAATATTACATTGATATACTCAGTATCCTTTCCATGATGTGGTTTTGAAAATTGGAAATTTTACAAAGAATGAATGGCTCATTATTGTTCTTGCCTCCAGCTGTTTTGCATTGTTTTGACTAGCAATTTCTTCTTTGAAACTTTACATATAGAACCAAGTTTTAAAGTCAGTTGTTGTTTATGTTTGTTTTTTCTCCGACTTAAGTTGTAATCAAGCAGAATGTAAACAATGCAGAAACTTGCCCATACAAAGGTTTGTAATGATGAAAGAAAATATTTCATTACTTTAAAATTTTCCACAAATGCTCCAGATGAAACTTTACTGGTTTTTAAGGTTGGTTATTTGTAATTTTTTAACATGTGGTGTTTAATAGCTAAAGGTTTACATCATTTTGTGCTTTTAATTTCATGCCAAGGCACCCTTCATCTTTGATTTTGATTTTTTGACATCTCCAAATTAAAGCATTAGCTATCAAATTTCAAAGTCAAAAGAAGCTTTGCTTTGCAAAAGTCTCACCTTTTGTTCAGCCAGGTCTATTGACAAGTCTCCATTTGATTCATCAGTGATTATGAAGCCATAAAAATTAAACATTTATCATCACTTGATCGTCAGAGTCATTTTCCACCATACAGTATGTTGGGCCATAGGAGAGGAGAGAATTATGTGAGAGAACAAAACTAACAATCAGAGGTTTTAGCTTGAGGAACTTGAATGATCAATGAGTCAATTCAACTTGTGTCAGTTTGAGTCCTTGAAGCCCAACAATCCAATCAAAATTGTTCTAACACAAAGAGATCACAATCAGTACAAATTCAAAAGTAAACAAATAGCCAAGACATGAATCTTAGTTGGTTGCATATTCATAAGTCTTTAAAGTTGATAGTAAATTATATCAAAATTTAAAATAGTTAGATCACTGTTCAAGACAAGACAGATTGACTATGAAAAAACTTTAAAACTTTAATCTTTTACTTCAAAAAAGTGAACAGCAGAAACATTTTAGGTATCTGGTTAATTATTTATTTGGCCATTGTGCGAGACAACGCCATGTACAGTACAAATCTTTAAAACAACATTACGTAGTTCTGAGTATTACTTAATATTAATTTTAAATATTTTATGCATCCTACAGAGGTCCTTATGGCACACCAGTGAACTGGAATTTCAAATCTGGGGTTGGAACTGGTACAGCATCAAAGAGCACCCCAGGTTAGTTTACATAGCGACAGTTTCTTCTGCATTAATTTATACCCTAGATATAATCGGATATAGTGAAGTGTATTTGTTGTGTTTTGAACCTCTGATAGTTCCAGCCTAGACCCAAATTAAAGGGTCATTGTAAATGTACTGGTTACTTTACTCTTTAAAATTGAATTCTCCATGTAAAATATTTTAAAAATTTGGCTATAAATGTTAAAATATGTTATAAAAATTACGAACGTTTTCGGTCGACTTGACCATCATCATCTTTATTTAATATCTATTATTCTTGCAACCATTATAATTTATTAAGATTTTCAATGTTTAAATGTAGTAAGGAAAACAGTCTCAGACTATGGACAGATACTTAACAGTTATTTTACAACTTAATAGGGAAACATTGTTCATTGTCGTGGTTAATAAATTCAATTTAACATAATTTATTTGTGTTCATTTTAAAACCCATGGAAGCAAAATAATTTATATCGACATTTTTTATGAACCCAAAAGCATACATGTATTGATCACAAACCCCCTCCCACAAAGTACGTTTTTTATGCTTGTGAAAATGAATGTTAAAAGTTGTGAATGACCCCTTACTGTTATTTATCTTCTGCAAACCAGAGACAGTTGTATTTCCTTAAGTTAATATTTATTTGAAAAATACAGTCCTAAAATATCTTCAAGTTGATGGTAAAAATATAGACATTCGGTGTATTTATCATTTTCTAATTCTTGTCAGGAATGACAGGCACTGGAAGTAAAAGACTGGATCTTGAGGCTGTGGGAACAGTTAATGGAGTGTCAGTTTATGAGTATGACCTTGAGACTGTCGACGACAAACCGTGGAGAAAGCCAGGTATTGTAAATGTGCTGAAATTTATTCATGGACAATTGAATAAAGATACGTCAATCAATTTATTAATATTAAAAATAATAAGCAATGTTTTAACAGGTGTATCCAGAACTTTCAGCAAGGCTGGTATAAATGAAGGCCTGCATGGCCCTACAGTTTAATAAGGTCTAACCATTTGCAGATGTTCGAGTAAAGGCAGCACCTTTTACTCAGTTATTTTAAGACCCTGAGTGAGGGTCCAGTCAGGAATTGAACCCTGGCCTCCCCCACAGCAGACTGGCTCCTTGTAAACCAACTAGGCTAACCAGGCATCTTAGAGTTAACTGCAGTTCAAGTTGTCCAATATCTTATTTTATGAAGATATACATCTGCAGATTAGCTAGCATGCCCTTGAAAGTCTAATTTTCTCTTCCAAAAATTTTTCTTTGAGTTATTTAGAGTGACTGACTAAGAATATGAAAAACCCATGTGTTGTATTGAGATGTGCACGGAAGTACTACAATTACACACGATATAAAACTCTAGACAATGGCCGCCACGAGATCAAAACAACATGGAATACACAGGGCTCCCAAACTGTAACACAACTATACTATCTACTATAACCCAACATCCCCCCTCACTAGTTCTTAATTAAAGTGTCTGGAGTTACAAGGTTCATTGTTCAATAAGTCTGAGTGGTTTCTTTATTGTAAGTCCTTATCGTGTTTGGACTTGTCCTGATGCCTCCGGAATATTTGGTTGGGTTTTCTGTTGGTTGGGGACAATCTTAGAGTTGAGAGGGGCTGCTGGTTGTTCTTGAGTTTTGATCGTTTTTAGTTCATTGTTGCTTTGTTGCTCTGGACTCGGTGTATCAGCTTCTGGTAGTAAGCGAAGATGCAATCGGTTTCGTCTAAAGCTGCCACTCGGGGTGTTGACTAAGTAGGACCTGTTGTGATTGCTAATTTGCTCTTGTACTTGTCCACTCTCTTTTCTATCTGTAATCCACACTTCATTTCCTTTTTGCAGAACTGGAAGTGGTTTTGTGGCATGATGTGAGTCAAAGTTCAGTTTCATGTTAAGTTTCGTTCTCTCTTCTTTCTTCTGAAGATCTTGCTTGTCTGGAATTGATGCATGTAGACTTTGAGGAACAACTGGTAACTTTGTTCTGAGTTTTCTGGACATCAGTAATTTGGCAGGACTATAGCCATTTGCAAGAGGGGAACTCCTGTAGTTCAGAAGAGCAATGTATGGGTCTTTCGCTGAATGTAGCAATTCTTTGATTGTGCGAACAGCCCGTTCAGCCTCACCGTTGGCTGACGCATGTCCAGGACTGCTTGTGACATGACTGAATCCATATTCAATAGCGAAGAATGAAAATTCTTTAGAAGCGAATTGGGGGCCGTTATCAGAAATAATGGTTTCTGGAATACCATGTCTTGCCAATATCGACTTCATGTGGTTGATTACCGCTTCACTTGTTGTGGATTCAAGTTTGGATAATTCAATATATCTTGAATAGTAATCAATCATAACAAGGTACTGTGACTTTTTAAACTCCATGAGATCGACTGCTATTTTCTGCCATGGCCGCTGTGGCATTTCTGATGGCATGAGTGGTTCAGGGTGTACTCTTTTTGTTTGACAACAGACTCTGCAATTATCTATCAGTTCCTTGATATTTTTACTTACTCCTGGCCACCACACTGACTCAATAGCTCTTCTTCTACATTTCGTTATACCTTGATGTCCTTCGTGTAGTTTTTCTAGTATGTCTTGCCGCAATGCTGAAGGAATCACAATTCTTAATCCATACATTAGCAGGCCGTCCACTATAGCTAATTCTGCTTGATGTTGCCAGTACTGTTGTACGATGCCTTTGAGATTTTCTTTAGATGGCCAACCTTCTTTTACATATTTGGTTACCTCTCTGCAGACGTCATCTTCTAGTTGCTGTTTCTTTATCTGTTCTATTCTTTGATCTGTGGCAGGCATCCCATGCATGACTACGTTGACAAATGCCTCAACTTCTTCAGTGAGAGAATTTTCAATTGTTTCTGTCACGGGTGCTCTTGACAGTGTGTCTGCAGTATACAACTCTTTACCAGGTACATGTACAATTTTGTAACTGAATCTCATAAGTCTCATCTTCATTCTCTGAATACGAGGCGGCAACTCATCAAGTGATTTTGCTGTTCCGAGCAAGGTAACTAAAGGCTTGTGATCTGTTTCTAGTGTATAAGTGATTCCGATCAGGTAATCTTGAAATTTTGTGCATGACCATGCTGCTGCTAGTGCTTCTTTTTCAATAGGAGCGTAACGTCTTTCGGTGGGAGTGAGAGATCGCAAAGCGAACACAACTGGGCTCCATCTTCCATCTGGTTGTTGTTGAGTCAGCACTGCTCCAAGTCCATATGAGGAAATATCCTGTTATTCAGAGTCATATTTTCCCCTCCCCACAGGATGCTTTTTTGATGCTGAAATACTTGTCAATAGAATTGAACTGGCAGAAGGTGAGAAAAAAGACCCCTTTGAAAAAAAACATGGTATGGAACTGGTTCCTTGACTTTGATCGGCAGTCTGAGAGAGAAATGGTTTAGTAATTGCTGATGTGGTATGTACAGAGTCATGTAAAGTTTGTTGAAGATTAAGGGGTTTGAGGTGTGCTTTTCCTGTGTCTGATGTGCTGATCTAGCCACTCCAGACTTGCAAATTCCACAGCTTTGGGGACAGCGGCCCTTCCTGAGCCAGAAGGACCGTTTTTCAGTCTCTTCAAATAGCGAACCTAGCTTGTGCGCATGTTCTTGTAATTCTCGGCATCTGCCAAAGTTAACCCGAAATTTTCATCAATCTTGGCCCAGGTGTTCTCTCTAGTTCTTCTGTTCTTGTAATCCTTCGAAAAATTGTTATAAATACAATCATACTTCTGTCTTTCTTCCATGAATGATGAGGTGTTATTGGAGTTGTTTGCTGCCATTTTGGAACACATGCAATAACAAAGAGACACATCATGGGATACTTCATATCGCATTCCTGTCTTGTGTGCCGGTGAAACCATCGAAGTCAAGTTCCTAGATCCAGCAAAGAGGCTCATACAGGCAGATGCTTGTTTTAATAGAGTATTGCTCCCGTTATTACACAAGACGTATGATGAATTTAAAGAAAACTGTGTAACTTCACTCCGTTTTGGGGCAGTGGGATCAGGACTATTTGTTTATATAATTGTAATTTTTCAGTTATTCAAGGCCAATGGTGACTAGAACTGAATATTGATTCAACCACGAGGTATATGGATTAGACAACTTTAACTTTTATATTGATGCGTGTTTAATGATAATTTGTTTAAAGCTAACTGCAAGAAGTTGTACATTCGGTCTTAAACAAGACAGCTACAATAATTACATATTTCAAAAAGAGCCATTTCATTGCAATCATGTAGTGGTTTGCGAAACGTTATAAAGTTAATAAATTACACCCTTGGAGATCAGGGGTCAGTTTGTCAATACAGGGAGCGGGGGTTGATTTCACTTTCCCAAATTGTTGGCTCACTTTAACTGACTGCCCCTTGATTTTCAAGGATGTTAGTTTACATGAAATGTTGCATCTTCTAGTCTTGCTATACACATTTCTTCTATATTTAATTATACAGTTCCTTCTGTGATCACAGAAATTACAGCAATGCAGTAATGGTCACAACAATAAACCAGTTAGAGTGATAAAATAAGTTCAGTCAACCTGGTTGCACTCACATACAAGTTTATTCCATGATTATCATCATCTGACAAAGGATCAATTTGAGCTTGTAGTTGCTGCATTCGTACTTCTGTGGGAAGTGAAGTCACTTCTGGAACTTCAACATTGTTGTCAGATTCATAGCTGGGAATGTGACCATCCTCTATTCCAAATTTTCTCCAGTCAATTGCACCTGAAAATGCGCTTTCTACAGCCAAATAATCCGAGTTAGCTGCAGCACACAGAATGCCTCAGTTGTTTCGGTGATTAAGTCCCTACTGTTCTCATTAGGTTATTGTTCCAATCATCAGTCATTTTACTCAATGATTGATTAATGCATGGCAAAAATATGGAATGCAGGACAAACAAATCAACATTGGGAACAGGATCAAGAAGCTGACACTGTTCAAGGTAGTAGAATATATTGCAGCGGTAAATCACTACAGCTTTCTTAACGTCCAACCACAGCCTTTCTATTCGCTGATTATGAACACTTTTTCCAGCAAGCATACTTCCTCTGTTTGGGCCTCGTTCTGAATGATGTAACATGTATGATGGTACACCCACGTTCTCGCCACCAAAATCAGACTTGAGAAAGGAATCCAAGAGCATTCACAAAAGACAAAGGCATCCTGCCAAGCACCTGTAGGGAAATTTGAATGCTCAATTGAAGTTTGGGTGCTCAAAGGTGCCATTTGGTGCAATCTGGAGGGAAATAAGGGGGAAAACTGTATTTCGTTCGCACTATATTTTATATTAACATTTTGAAAAAAATGATCTCTCTGTCTCTTTATTGGCACATTCAAGTTTCACCGTCCTTTGTATTAATTTGATTGATAATGCAGTACTGTGAATAATTATTTATATAACTCAACTGTTCAGGAACAATGGTAAATACTTTAAATAATCATAACACTGTGTTTACGCTGCCATGCACATTGCAACTGCAGTTGTTGCACTGTCATAATTCTCGCTGACTCGCAGTCCAGTTCAGATGTCTAATGGAGTTAAAACTTCCTCAACCAGATCCTGAACTTCGTAAAGGGAATTTTCATCAACAGCGTCTGCTTGGATAGAAATAACATCATAAAATAACAGCAACTTTTTGAGTGGAAACATCGGCTACCTCTTTTGGAATATGTACAGCTTCTGTGGTAGTGAGAAGGGCATGTTGTCTACTTGGGAGCTTCTTTCTATTTTTTTTTGCTGAGCCATGTCTCAACTGTTTGTTTCACTAGGTACTCCATCCTTGGACATCCCTATGCTGGCCCATTGATGTTGACATGAATCATTGCTTCGAGCATATAATTTTGCAGGCAACTTCTACAGGGATTCTTTACAATTTTGAGGGCACTGGCACAACTTTAAGGCCACGCATTACTCATTGAAAGGGTTATTGCATCTTCTGCTATGACAAGGAGCTGTCCAAGAATTTTATACTCTGATTTTGATTTCATTAACCACTAAGTGCTGGTGGCGTTGCTTTTCCCCGTCTTGATTTCAAAGGGGATGTTAGACTTGATGTTCTTGTTGATGTTAAATTTCATCTGGTTCCACTGTGCAAGTAATTTGCTACTTTTGATCTTCTGGGTAGCATCACTTTTAGCCTGGTAAAAGTGTTGAGCAAGAATAGTTACATGTATATCCCTGTTCCTGTAGACACTGAAGTGAGCAACCACTTCTAAGCCAGAACAGAATGCATTTTACAAACGCTATGTAAAAAATTGTAATTTTAAGTTGGGCAAATCTGATTAATTTTTAGTTTCAGAATTTATTTTACCATATAAAACTTAGATTTTACAGAATATTATAATTTTACATGAAAAAAGGAAATTAGGCTACATACAATCAATCAATATAAAAGGAATATTAAAAATTATTTACCAGCAGCAGTATTAATTTATTTTCCATCATTGTTCTCATATCCCACATATCTTTCATCCTGGCTTCCTTCTTCCGCCTCTTTGCCAAACCTTGCTACGAATCGCATGGTAAGCGCATGCTGGCAGAGGTATTCTGTTACTACCTCCCAAGTAGTCATGAATAAGAAGAGTACACTCCCTGTACGCAGTTGCATGCAGCCATTGGGTAGAGACATATCACATAAAACTTAAATTTTACAGAATATTTTAATTTTACATTATTAAGGAAATTATGCTACAAACAATCAATGTTAAAAGAAATATATAAAACATTTACAGGCTGCAGTATTAATTTATTCTCCATCATTGTTCTCATATCCTACATATCTTTCATAACAGGGATGACCTTTTTAAAAAATGTTATGGCACAAGATGTTGCCAACAGAATTGTTTGAACATAACACAAAGCTTCAATAACGAATAACGCAGACTGAAACAGAGAGCGTTTTTACAAATTAAATAATGTCTAAAACTGCATTTAAGCAGTCAGGACCAAAGTCAGGGACTGAGTTAATTTTTATTCAACGTATACGTATTTAATGATTAATTCATTCTGTAAATAAACTTTTGTTCTGTTCCAATCTGACGACATTTGTGTCCATCGATGGTTCTATATTCTGTTGAAGCTGAAAGGAGAGACCATTTGTTTAGGCAAACTGCCTCGAAGCCAGGATGCAACACAATGCAATTTGGTGGTCTCATTTGTGATCTGTTCTTGGTGATGCAAGCCATATATCTTGCTTGAAGAATGATTCTCTTTTTGATTTTTCGGCTAACACAAGTGGATATTTCTTAACTGCGCTTTTGCTCACTCCACATGACCACATGATCTTTAGCAGTTTTGTTTGATGATGGCATGTCTGTTCACATTTCCTTTTGTTGAAATTATCAGCTTTGTCTATGCATTCCAATACAACATTTTCCAAAAGAGCATCCATTACTCTCAGTAAAAGATGTAATTCATCCAAGATTATGTGATCCGGATCTATAAATATCAAGGGATCATGTACACAGGAAAATTTATCTTGGTTTCCTTTCTTGTTGGCCATTTTTTAAATTGAGGTGATGTGTTGTACTGTTGCATTTCAAAATCCATAATCCAGCGACTGTCTATGGATTTTACTCCAGACACATGCATGATTTGATGTTGCCCCTTTCATTCCCATGAGCATTAATATAAATGTATAGTCCTCACCAAGAAAGTGCTCAAGGGTGAATTCTTGGCCATTAACACATAATTTTTTGTTTTCAATACAATCATTAATTTCCTTGAAGACTTCACCAAAAGACTCTTTTAGGATTTCATAATTTTCCGAACCCTTTACCAAGGCAATAGTGAGACATCCTTTAGCTTGAAACAGGGAGAAGGAAAGAAGAATAATAACAACAATAATAACATCTTTTATTAGCACCCTGTTAAAACGTAATTTACAAAAGATTTACAGTAGTAAAAGATATAAGTAAAGTTGTGATTGGGCACCAGCCACTTAAGAAATAGTCGGGCTTAAGACGCTTGGTCAAGCGGGAAATTATATGGATAATAATACATGATACATCAATATGATAAAAACAAGCAAAGAAACACTTGTACTAGAAACACTTGTAACCACATCTGCAACAACTCTTCCGAGCTCATTTGCATTAAAAGAAGCCATGTATTTTTTTAAGAATTGTCATGAATATTCAAATGCCGTGAAAAGATTGCTGCTTTGCAAAATGAGCGAGAACTCACCCAATTTTTACTGTGCGTACCAGCTGGGCATACAATCAGTATCAAGATTTGGTGGTTTATAAATATTTAAATTATGTAAAAATGGAGGACATGAATTTCATACAAACTTTTTTTACATTTGGCGTAAAAGATAATAATGTATAAACAATAAATTCTT
>JAODFW020930116.1:0-11143 GCA_027575235.2 Palythoa mutuki
CATTAAATTTAGGAGTTTATGTTTTCATGAAGTGTTTTTTCACCTCTTTTTTAAGGGGGTGTCTACAAATAAAAAAAATTTTAAATAATGTCCAGTGGACGTTATCCTGAAACCCCCTACCCCCATAACGTCCATTCTATTCTTTTCTTTATATTGTTAAGTCAAGCTGCTGTATTAACCAATAACCATAACGTCCACGGCTAAACCCCCTCCCCCCTTAATGTCCATTGGACGTTATTTAAAATTTTTTTGGTTTGTCGATGCCCCCTTACATTTCTGTTACTATTAGCTATGTACATTCTTTTGCTTAATTATAAATTTAACCATTAAATTGTTGCCATAATTATCTGAAATGTGGCAAAGTAGTGGTCTGACAAGATCATCATTGGTTTGGTAGTGTTTGCAAAGATTCATGCTATGTTTCCTGACTTTATTCAGATAATGATTTATTGGGAAAAAACATGATTGATTTTGAACTGGAAATACTGTAGCATCGTAAAGCTTCCATGTGATGCTTAATCATGTTTTGAAACACAAAGTTAATCATTTAGTACTATGTTTCAGTAAAATGTCTGAAATTTTTATCAAATTGTCTGTAATGTGCTGAAAATCATTCAAAGGTTGTCGAACAAAATAGAATGTCCAAACTTTTAACATCTGAATTTTGTTGCATGTAATGTAGGTTCTGAAATATGTTTAGTTTTGGATTTAAATACTTTTGATTTACCTGATTTTAAAAACTTAACATTTTTTGGATTCACTACTTTTACAAGAGACCCCCAGCACTTGGGTTTTAAAACTATTTGAAGGATTTGTTGGTTTTGTTTTGAGACAGTCACTGTAAATTTTTGTTGGATTTACTAAAAGAAAAATTCTTGTTGGTTTTGTTATGAAAATTAAGTTTTTGTTGGATTTGGTAACTTGTCCAAAATTGGTATTACTAATAAAGTAATACAGTCACTGTTGGCTGCTTGTCAAAGTATCTATCCATCTATCAGTTCTGTTGGTAGATAAAGTTTTGTTTTGTTTTGTAGGATTTGGAATGGGAAACTGGAACCCAGGCATGTTAGCAGGATTCTTTGGAGGATTGGGGTCTGGTGAGAGGGGATCAGGAAGGCCAGATATGGACGGAGTGAATAGGGGTGGAGCGAAATCTGGAGGAGGTAGTTGCCATATTCATAAATGCACAGAATTGATATTTTAAGTTATTACAGACATGTGCTAGCTAGACGAAAACAAAAACAAAAGCTTTTCCAAGTGCCTTGTCATTTTATTCCAGATGGTGCTCTGTTGTTTTCAGAGCCTCAGCCTTATTATCATCATGAAAATTAAAGTTAAAAATGAAAATGTCAAAATTAATGATAGTAATAATTATATTGATGATGATGATGATTTATTGCAGTTTTTATTCCAGATGGCCGGTTCTTCACCTGTAATACCTTATAAATAATTTAAAAAACTTATGTATAGTATAATATATTTAAATTTTGATGTTTAAACTCAAGTGCTTTAATTAAAGTAATTCATTGACAAACAATTTTTCGTAGAGTATGGTTTCAAAATACTGAATAGTTGAAGGCCGTTAAACAAAAGACCCTATCACTAAACAAGCAAGTGAATTGCTTTGTTGAACAACTGTTCCCTGCATTTTTCTTAGTAACTAGTGTAACTAGTTATTTAAGTCCTGATGGTTTACCATATTAGAATAAAGTTAAAAGATAACCCATCCCCCAAAGAAACTGCCTTGAGGGCTTATTCTACACAATTACCCCAGATAATACTAAAATAAAATTTGGAGAAAGTAATGACTAAGAATGTGAAATTGACCTAGGCTTGTGTTTTTCTTCAGGTGGTTGGGGAAATGCAGATGTCGCTGCAGGAGGAAACTGGGGTGGCCCTTTTGGCAGCAACTTCAACCCAGGGGCAATGGGATTTGGCAGTTTTGGCCCAGGTTTTGGTGGATTTGGGCCAGGCTTTGGTTTTAATCCATTTGCTCAGCTGGCAAGTATGGGGTATGGTGCAGGGGCCTTTGGACCAGGATTCGGCTTTGGTTTTGGTGGTGGTGGTTTTGGTCCCAGTGGAGGTTCAGGTGATCGAGGAAGTAGTGGAGGTGATAGCAGTAGAAATGTTGCAAGAGGTTCTGTTGATTATGGTAATGATAGTAATCATGATGGAAAAGGTGTGGACAGTGGTACTAGGGAAAGGAGTTCAGCTTACCCTAGTATTACTGGCTACTCCAATATGATGGGTCAGAATTGGCCAGTTAGCTATCCAGGGATGGCTGCTGCTGCTACTGTCGCTGCGGCTGCTGCTGCTGGTGGTGGCAGTGGTGGTGCAGTAGGGGATCTAAAAGGAGCGTCAGGTACAGGTACAAACCATGCAGAAGCTTACCCAATGGGTGCCTATGGTCAGATGAACTCGAGCTACGGCCCATCTCGCACCAGTGGAACGTGGTCTGTTGGTTCAGATAGCACAAATTCAAACAGGATGTACAAGCCCTACTAAAGTGTTTGTCAGGTAAGCAATACTATGAATGCTGTTGCTAGACTAATATCATAATGGTTTGCTAAACTTGTATGTGGTGTTCTTCAGTTTGGAGATGAATGACATGCACTGTGCATATTTGCACTATTTCTTGATTGGACAGGCAGACACAAGTGACTCGATGGTGCTTTGTTAACTATAATAAGCTTTTTTAAATTTGGAGTAAGGAGCACAAAAGTGTTGAGGGCACAAAGAAATGATATTTTCAGTGAGAATATCGATACTGATGATGATTAGGGTAAGTCCTCAACCCTACTTTTTTATCACTTATCCATGTACCAGTACCACAACTAAAATTCTTCATCACCAGTCCTCTGTTTTGGACTTGTTTTGGTTTTACAGTGGTCATTAGAACAGCTTCTATGTGAATTTTAATTGATGAAATTTACCAGTCATTAATTACTGGTAAATTCAATTACAGCTACATTTCGGTAGTTTGTCGCCCAGTGACCCAATATTAGCTTTCAACACACTTGATCTAATTCCTATGGCGCAAACAATACCGGTTTTGTCCTCTACAGACCTCGTCAGTTATTCTCCATATTGGTCTAAACATCGATCTGCCATTTTGATCCAGTATGGCAAATAACTGACGAGGTCTGTAGAGGACGAAACCGGTATTGTTTGCACCATAGGTATTAGATCAAGTGTGTTGAAAGCTAATATTGAGTCGCTGGGCGACAATAAATGACCGAAATGTATTTAGGTAAAGATTTCCAGGCTTCAGCACAAGAAATTGCAAGAAATTCAATTACAGTTATATTAGTTGTTAATGACCATTTTTCTAATAACCAGTGAAGAATTTTTGTAATGATACATGTTACAATATGCACATTACATTTACTGTATGTGCCAATTGTTGTTACTGTAATGTGATGCCATATTGCAGGCAATGACACGCTCCACTTTTCTGCAGTATAAATTAGCGACAAAGTTTCCTCCGATCGTACCGAAAAGAGAAAGATGGCCCTACTCAGAATTCAAAGGTCGATGTTTTACGAGTCTACAGAACATACTCCACGATTTCATTCAGATTTTGAATGCAACTAAAAAGGAATTTCTCCAAGTTGTGCAAGTTGAGAAAACGATCCTTCTGCACACCCCGACGTCTTTTAGGCATGTGATAAGGCATTCGCATGTGATCGCTCGCCTCTCATTAACAAGCCTGACGCATTTTGATTGTATTTTCTGTATGAGTGTAATTTGTTACTGCCATTTTGAGCCAATTTTCAGTTTGTTAAATGTTTAAAAAAAAGTGCATCACATCTTATAAAATGACCCTTAAGGTAAGTTAAATTCAGGGTTCAACCAAAATGACACCCAACCAGTAATTTTCTCCCATCACACCGGCTACAAGTTTTCAGTACTCAGGGGTTGCCATTTGCCATTTGAGACATGCCATCACTCTCCCTCACTCAACATCACTTAATACAAACTTAATCTGAGAAGAGCAGTAAATCACTCAGCTACTCACTAAAAATTGCTCACTTTGTTGAAGAATACACTAAAAGTTACCTTTTATGATTTATCTTTTAAGATTAATTTTTGGATTGTTTACTTTGTATTAGGAGTGTGAGAATGGATTATAACAGAAAAACTTCAGGATGTGCAATTGTGTGATTTGGTGTTTTTAATCACTAACTCAATGGGAAAAATCGCTCATTTCAATTAGGTTAGGCAAGCATAATTATTTATACTTTAATACCAAGGATTTTCAAATTGGCAAGCCCTGAATACTTTATTTTACATCTCATACATGTGAAGATAATTCATACATTGAACAATAATTTTTCATGGAATTGTTTATTCTATTGTATCTTGATTGAATTTGGTTTTTCAGGCTGATTAGAAGCATAGTTTTGTTTCAGGGAAAGCGTACTACCTGACCAATTCTAGTATTTTACTAACAAGAATATTTTTGTATTATTTTATTATAGTATTAGAGAAAGCTCAAATTTAACTTTTGTTTTTTTTTTGTTTGTTTATTTATTTAAATCCAATACTTTTATTGATCAATATTGCAGCAAGTGAGTGAATAAATGAGTGAAGAAATTGAATGAATGAATGAATGAATGAGTGAAAGGGAGGAAGAAAGAAAAGTTCTATTTGTGAAGAACTTTGTTAACTCCCCAAGAGAGCTTTCAAAAAACATATCATTAATATGTTATTTTCATTGCTAGAGGCCGAGGACGTTTATGTTAAATCGCCCATATTGCTTTCAAAAATTGCTAACTATCGACCAAATACAGAGTAATTGATCTTGTTAATCATTGTTAGTGATTCGTGTTAAGCTCTACTCACATAAACACATTCTCATGTATATATGATATTTATTTATTTATTTTGTAATCGCACTATACTGACTGCTGTACCAAATATCTCTGCCCGCCTCAATTAGCACCTGCTATTTGCGGAGGGAAATGGACCTCAGTGCAAATGTATATGCGAATTTTAATAAAGTGAAGTGAAGTGAAGGTATAAATGAATGAATGAATGAAAAGAAAAAAATTAAAGGAAAAAAAGAATGAATGAAAGGAAGGATTTATGAAAGAAAGAACAAAAGAAAGAAGAAAGAAGTAATGAATTAAGGAAGAATGAACAAATGAATGGAAGAAAAAAGAGTTCATTAATGAAGAAAGGAATGAAAGAAAGAAAGGAAGAATGAACGAATGGAAGAAAGAATAAATAAATGAAGCAACTATTTAGAAAACCAGTATCTGTCCATGGTAAACAACAACAACAGTAAATTTTTGAACAAGGAAAGTAGAACAAAGGAATATAGAATCGGATATGTTTTGCCAGTTAGACGTTAAGAAGGCAATCAGAGATTAAAACCAGTCTTGTATTCAGTTGACACTGTTTTGCTGTTCAATTCTCCAGGTTTTACAGTAACATTACAGCTGGTTAGCAGTAGAAGGCAGGCACAGAAGGAAAATGCCAGATCATTTATTTATCCACAATAAGAATCAGAATACAGCACTGCAAGATTCAGGAACCAGGTTGAAAGAATATAAACACAGAAAAAAGCGGTAGAGAATATTGTAGATGTCAAGAAATAGAATTCTCTTGTCTTTCCTGTATACAAATAAAAGGAACAGGGCATTAGAAACATTCTGGCTAGCAGAAAGTAAATTGCTTCCAAGGCACAGTACATGAAGTAAAAAGTAAGAATTAAGTAATTGTAATTAGGAATTGGGGCTGATCATTACCTAGCAAGATTGTGTTCAATTTACTTCAAATTTATAATTAGTATCAGCTCAATAATTATTTTAAGTTTATTGGCAGGTGATTTTTAGATTTAGTACTATTAGTAGCAGTGTGAAAGAAGAAATTGTTAAGTGAGTAATTCTTGTAGGCAGAACAACATTTTCTCTCTTAAAATAAGTTCCAGTTTGATAGTGTGATTGAGTTCCTGGTTGCATGTTCATTATACTCTCCAATAAATAATATTTGTGTTTGCAAAATTGATTTTGTTTTAATAAAAAAGGCTATAAAAAATATTTTATTCTGTTTTCTGAAAATCAGTTACAGTGTTTAGTTATCAGATATCTGCTACCCTTTTTACAGTTTGACTTTTAACCTTACTAATGTCATGCTAGATATTTTTTATGGCAAGAAAATATTTTCTCACAGAAACAGAACTTCATTAACCAAACAGGGATATTATTGCCATTTAGAATCAATCTATAATGACTGGTAAAGGGTGTACGAAATTTTGTGCCGACCAGCTTATTCTCGTGTTTGCAGGAGTGGTAAAATACGTACAGGCAATTTAATTTGACCAAAGCTTTAGAGTGAAGTATAATAAGCAGGCACTGGTCTGTTATTATAGGTACTATTCTTTTATCTAGGAGAAACATTTGTTTATTTGCCAAGGGGTGAGAAAAAGTCGCCTTGAAATATTCACGTTTTACGATGTGAACATAATCAAAATTTAAATAAAATGTATTTTAACGATATGTTGTGTGGTTATTTTGTAAAGTTCATCAAAAACGGAAGGGCTGTGAAAGTAATTGATTTGGAAATTTTTATTTGAAAATTTTTTAATCCCCCCAGACCCAGCACTTGATACCATGAAAACTCTGAAACTACGCGTGCGTATCCCTGGTACCACGGAAGTGGCAGCAGTGGACAGCCGTTTCGCTCGTCAGCACTGCGTAGCTAGGTACTGAAAAGACCGGAACTCTTTTTTCCACTGTTCTTTACCCCCAAGGCTGACCAACTAATCTTATTAGAGCTTGTCGGCACTGCATAGCCACACAGTGACAATGAAACAAAGTTTTGTGTCCAGTGGACTTTACTCCCAAGCCTGACCTACTGACACTCAAACTGGAACAAAACTTTGAAATACTTGGAATTTGGAATGTTGAATTGAAATACTTTTAAAAAATAGGCAAAAGTTGTACAAGATCTAGGACGTTAATGAAAATATCAAGATCGTGGTTAAAATGGAAATATTACTCGAAGTGGGATTTCAAAATCATGAAACTCTGTTTTGGGATTAAAGGGCATTTGATACAAGACCATGTGTCTATCAGTGCATGGCTATGCAGTGATGACGAGGTCAGCCTTGGGAGTAAAGTACACTGGATACAAGACTTTGTACCATTTTCACTGTCTGGCTATGCGAAAGTGATAACGAGCTCTAATAAGATTTATAGTTAAAAATTTCCATTAGCCATAAGATTTGGGTGCACAACATTTGCATGTTAGAGACGTTGGAAACGTGAAGTGGACGTTTGAACTGGGCCTAACGCGAATTCTTTTGTAAGTTTCCCGATAAATTTGAATCCCCCGTTGCCTAAAAAACCAACTACAGAGGATCAAAAGACTACCAGAAACAACATCAAACCAAGGTTAGTCAAATTTTATTGAAAATCAAATTTGCAATTTTACTTCACAATTGTACGTTGGCCCATAGAGGACATGAATTCACAACTCGAATTTTTACTGCAAAATCCGAGTTGTGCGTGTGAAGAACTTTACAACTCAAATTTTTACTGCAAAAACAGACGGGCGTGTGTAGAACCCTGGTCACGTGATAGAAAGAGCACATGGCTTTAGCGACAAAATGGCGGGAAATTGGTCGTGTTGTTTTAAAATACCGTATTTACTCGAATAAACGCCGCCGCCCGCGAATAAACCCGCACCTGAGAGCGGAAATATTAATAAACGCCGCCCTCGAATAAACGCCGCACCCTGGAACAGACAAACTGAAACATCGAATCTATGACGTTCACTTTTTACAAGGGCAGAGCGGAGTTGTTTAAAACTTTAAGTTTAAAGTTTGAAAGGCACAGACAAAAATCCGCAACACCGAATTTATCTGATTTCTTACGGTTTACAAGCGCAACAAGTAAAACTGTAAGGCGTGATCGGTAGAGCCAGACAAAGAACTGTATCACTTTTTCTACTTTTTAAAGTAAAGTTACGGTTGGTTGTTTTAAAAAATAAACAGCGTTTGAAATAAACGCCGCCCTCGAATAAACGCCGCATCCAAATCATGAAAAATTTAATAAATGCCGCGGCGTTTATTCGAGTAAATACGGTATTCATCAAGTAAAAGGATATAAACAATTTTAAATTTTGTTAAAATCATTTATTTTAAATTTTGAACTGGACAATGGCCACCGAGCCAGATTTAGGGAACAGAAGAAATTTTAAACTCTTTCATGTCGTTTTGCAGCAACACAAAAAACTTACAAAGTAGGAACTTTAATGAATCTCTCTTTGCAGGAAGGTCTTCATAAATTCGATCAATCTCTCACTCTTAAAGTTTCTGTTGGCAGTTGGTAAAATGACTTGGGTTTCACCCTTGTCATTCAATAATAATAATAATAATAATAATAATAATGATGATAATAATAATAATGATGATAATAATAATAATAATAATAACAGCATTTATACAGACACCTGTCACATGACATTCCCTCCCCCCTTCCCATCAAGTGACAGGTTGTTAGTTGCCTGATGAAGACTGTGCGATACGGTCACAACATTATGTTGTGTAATTGATTTTCTTCTAAATTTCCAATAAGCAATTAACATTTTTTTTGTTAATCTTATTCTACTGGCTGAGTTAAAATATTCACTCTAATTTAAATGTATTTTTGTGCATGCACAGCTAAGCATGTCCCGGTATGGAAATTATCCTCTCCAATCTTGTGAGGGATAAACAGGGGTACTTTTTAAATACACTTTGCCAAATGCAGTAGAATTGGATCCAAAGTTGGTCGTATGGTGACTAAATAATGAGTAATGAGTTGATATACTTTGACTTCAATTTTTTGCCATCAGCCGGACAAGAGAGGTTCCGAACTATAACATCTTCATATTACCGTGGGGCCCATGGGGTGATGATAGTCTATGATATTTCACGAAAAGAGACTTTCAACAATCTTAATAAGTGGCTGAGTGAGGTGGAGTGTTACGCGCAGGAAGGGGTGTTAATGCTTCTTGTTGGTAACAAGACAGATTTGGAGGCAACGCGTGAAGTGTCATCACAATCAGGCGAGGAATGGGCACAAACAAATGACATGCCATTTATAGAGACAAGTGCAAAAAATGCTGACAATGTTGATGAAGCATTTAAGATGCTTGCAGAGATGTTGGATAAACATGTCACAAAGGTGGACCAGAATAACAGAGCTTTTGTGATTGGATCAAAGGAAGAGCCAGCAAGTGAAACAGTTGTAAACAAATGTAGCTGCAGTTGATATAATATATGAAATTTAAACAAGGTTTGAAAATACATTATAGTATAATAATTATTAATACTCCAGACAGTAAATTTGTTGCCATATATATTCTTGTGTATTAAATGTGTGTTGTGTTCATTTGCAATGTGGGATAGTTCATTAGTTCCCATGGAGCTTCTTTGTTTTAAACTTGTGTTTATTTACAAACAGCTGTTCAGACTGGGGGTTAGAATTGTAGGTAGCAGTGCCATATTACAACTAGTAGTCAAAAGTGTACTTTCAGCAAGTATGAATTTTGCTATGTTTTGATTTATCAGCTAAGTAGTGAGGGACCATAATGTCTTGCTTACATGTATCCGGTATTGCTGCAGACAGTACTAGTGATCCTTTACAGAACCTAGATAAACTCATAACATGATTAGGTTTTACTTCTTGTCTCAGAATATTTTTAGAATGGAAGGTATATTTTAATAGTTACTTATTTGCTCACAGTATACATTGATACTGTGTATAAGGGAAGCCTCACATATCGATTTGCCCACAAGAAATGTCAATTTTACGTTTGGGGTGGGGGGGTTGACAGAATTGACGTTTCTCTGTGACACGTCGTGGGAAAATTCGATATTTTTGTTAAACAATTCAAGTATTCTTCACAGAGAGCCAAGAAAGTCGATGAAATCAGCCGCAAGCTCATTCATTTCTGTTGAGCTCGCGGTCACTGCTGACAGCTGATGTTTTTTTTCTCTCCAGAGAGTGTTCTATATTTTGTTACTTGTTGCATTCCGTCATAGGTTATACGATTACCGATTTTTTTAATTTGAAGACTCACAGAAGTTTGAGCGAAATCGAATCTAATGATAAAACTGGCTTTGATGCAAACTTCATCGAAGTTATCAGTTAATTAAGTCGTAGAACGTATTCTCTGTTAACCATAAAGACTCTTACAATGTTTTCAGAGCACAAAAATATCGATAAATATTTTTGACGATTCTAAGGGGGGGGTGGGGGTGGGAGTCTCGAGAGAAACGTAAAATTTACGTTTCTTGTGGGCAAAATCCATATGTGGGGCTTCCCTAAATTGAATAAAATAAATGTTAACGCATTCATTGCTCGTGAATAATCGGGATTTATCTGAACTTGTTCACTGACAATGAACTCAAAATTTTGTATACCACACTCTGCAAAGCCTCGTGCAGTATTGAAATTCTGAGTTCGGTGTTAGTGAACTAACAATGAACTTCTTAACTCCTCATGCATATAGATCCCGATAAATCACTCACTGAGTGTCTTAACTTCTAAATAAACTGTGATCCATAGGAAGAACTACACCAGGATTGATACATTTAAATACAGCTACTTTAATTGGATTATCAACATGTTGAACATGCTGCCAGTGTCAGCTCACCAAGCTGCAAGCATTTTGTCTTTAGCTTGAGCCTCAGAAAAATTTACTTGTTCTCATAAACAAAGTGTGTTGGAAAGTATGAAAGCTTGGTTTGTGGTCTTTCTGCAATATGGGTCGTTTTCTTGGGGTACAAAGTTTCCTTCTCCATCCAAAAATTCTGATTATTAGAAAGAAAGTGCACCTTTAGTTGAATTTTTGAGAAAAAAATCCCGAGTTGCTGATGGGAACTAAACCCATGACCCTTAGTTATGGTCAGATGCTCTACCCACTGAGCTACAGAGACTTTCATGGGGTGCTGAGTACTCTGAATTTCCGAATAAGCGTACATGTACACTTATTTATCTTGGGGAAATTTTCCACTCTATACAGGCTTATTTGGGACTGTACAATTATTTTTTTCAATAGCTTTCCACTCTGTACGAACCTTATTCAGATCTGTATGATTATTTACCTGGGAAACATCCACACAGTTGAGCAATTTTCCTTTTTGAGC
>JAODFW020930204.1:0-11142 GCA_027575235.2 Palythoa mutuki
GAAAACGAACAAATTCCCTGTGACTTGGAACTCTCGAAAGGCGATTTTGTCGCTCGTTTTTAGAGAACGTAAAAAAACTAAAGATTAATTTTAATTCAAAATTTTTAGTATAGTTCGAAAGCCAAATCTATAAGCTTTAATTTGATATATGGGTTTAGGTACTTACGGTTTAAGACAGGTGAACTGTATCGTTTTGACGCAAAACACTCCTGAAGGTATACGGTAACCTTAAGGCATTGCCTTCGTCCTGTTGTGTCAAAAAATCGGTCACGTGGATTCAATTTTTTTGTTATCTTTGTTATATCTATTCTTTGAGGTCTTTCATGCAAAGCAGGTCTTCTAAAACAAAAAATTAATAAAGTTTTCATTTTCGTTAATTACTCTGGTCCGTGAATTCAACTATGAACATAGCAAACGGCTTCTAGGATTTTATTTACTAAAGGTTTACAAGTTTACAAAGATAAGAACGGACTAAACATTTAGATATATTCATTCATTGTTTATATAACATCTGCTGAATAAAGCAGCCGCTAAGAAAACAGTCACACCTGACAATAAGTCAATCCAACTGGACATGCACACACAATATCTTGGCCACGTTTCGTTTCTACCAACAGCTATAACAATTCAAACTTATCCAAACACGTTTGAGAAGTACCGTATTTACAGCATCCAAAATGCTGCTCTGCAACGTTCCAAAGGTTCTCTTTATTTACTCTAAGTTATCTCAACACCTCCAAACTATTCCAGCATGACCAATTGGTCTCCAAGACTTTGGTTCACGAGTCTGGAGGCTTATTTTCGTGCAACACAAGAGTAAATAAGTTTGGCCGTTTGTGATTCAAGAATTCAACCCGCTTTTGTCGACTTTACTGTAGGCATAGAAAGTTATTACATTCGCATTGTCAATTGTGTATAGTTTACAAAAGAAAGTTTACTGCTACTGAACCTATTTTTATTATGGGACAGAACACTGTTAACATATTTTATATTTCTTAAAGTTTGATGAATGACAGTTATTCTCGGCAACTGTAAATACTAATTGAAAGTAAAGTTCGCGACAAAACTCTATTGTCATAAAAATGAAAACATGGAGTCAGAACTGGTTTTTCATACTTGATTTTAAAATAAACAATTTTGATGAAATGAAATACTTGCTGGATATTTCGTTATCCACAAGTCAATTAAACGATTAGCAGAAATCAAAATCAGAGATTTGACTTAAAGAAATGTGTCTGCAAGGCATGATGCAAAAGCAAAATAATATCAACTAAACGGCTCTTCAAGGCCAACTGATTTCTCTTGTGGCTAATATGCATTGTGAAGGATAGAAATCTTTTTCTATAAGCATTATGCAACTATTAAGAACATTTTATGATTCAGCTGGAAGGAAAAACCATAGTGAGATGAAAAAGTTACTCTCTCATCTATAATACAAAGCAATGCCATTTTAAAAGTATGCAATTTCAAAGCGACAACACTCATCTACTGTTTTTCAGTCAGTGACACAAGTCTTTCACTTTGCTAACACCTCTGTTAACAACTCCAGGGAAAATTTTTGGAGTAAATCTATAAAACAATCAACAAATACTTTAAATTCAAAGTGACTCCAACAAACGAAATGAAAAAATGTAACAAATCAAACTTTTGTTTAGCACCTCCAAAGGTAACGAAAGGTGACGATTTTTGTGATAATTATTGAGTCACCGACTGTTTAACGATATAAATTATAGTATGTTTTTGCTATAAGTTGGGTATACATTGAGAACACGGAGTTGGCAAAACAATCAGCAACTAAAAGGCGTTTCAATCTTGAAAATCTGCCAAAGACAAATTTCAATCTTGAAGTTTGCTGAAGAGAAATTTGTTGTGTAAAAAGGAAGTTGAATACACTTTTTAATCAAATCTTTTCTTTAGTAAAAAAATCAACTGGACTAAATACAACAATATTTGATTGAGTTAGTAACCTAACTAATGACTGTTTCAATACTGTCAAACATATGCTATTGTTTTAACAAGGATACAATATTTTTTTACAAAAGACAATTTCTCCCTTACAAAGACCAATCATTTTCCCTCCCACAACCCTAGATCTCAAGTTACTCCATTTGAGATCATTTTCAGTTGAAAACTAAGCACCTAACACAGTGCAGCAAAGTGGAAATGGAGAAGAATTGATTGTTCACAATTTCTGATGTAGTCACTCATATTTGATCAATACATTCCATATACTAAAACAAAATTGCTTAAACTAGAATGCAGGTTTTCTTGTTTTTCTTGATAGGTCGAGCTGGGCACAGGACTGCTCTGATTGCCTCATCAAAGACTGTTTTCAAGCCTTTTTGTGTCAGGGCAGAGCACTCGAGGTACTTAACAGCTGCTATCTCCTTTGCCATTTGGAGACCTTGGGGATATGTTATTGGTCCTAGTTTCTTTTCTTTCAGCTTTTCTATGGTGTCTTTATCATCTCGTAAATCTAATTTGGTGCCAACAAGCACTATCGGGGTGTTCGGACAATGATGGCTGACCTCTGGATACCACTATACAAGTTAAATGCAATTGAGTTCAGTTCAACGAGTTCAGGCAACAACCAAGTTAATCTTATACAACTAAGTCTGGGCAAGTTGAGAAGGTACAGGGTTTATACAGATCTTTGACAAGAAAATCTCAAGACTTTTTCCAGACTTAAAAATCTAAACCTTTTTTTCATATTTTCCAGATTCGAAATTATGTCATTGATCATTTAAAAAAAAGTTCTACACACTGGTAATGTTGATATATACCTATGTTGCGTGTTATTTTGAAAACTATGTGTGTACACCAGTCAATACACTGGCTTCAAACTTTAATATTAGCGTATCCATATCTCTGGAGAATCACTTTAGGTGCAATTAATAAGCCTTTTTTAAGGAAATCAAGCCAAGAAAATCCAGACTTGTCCAGATAATTTAATCTATTTTCCAGGCTTTTCTACAATTAACGAAAGTGCATTGGATCTCCAGACGACCCTGTATAAACCCTGTATATAGATGTTGGAGTTGAGGCTAGTAAGCATCCCTTGCAACACATGACACCCTGATCTGAACCCCCTGATTACAATCATTCCCAAATTCTGAAGTTTTTAAGGCATGATCATTAAATTTTCTGAATATCGGATAAACAACAAAATTAATGGTCATTTGAGAATTTTTCAAAAATGATCCAATAAGACGGCAGGGTTTTCAATCAGTGCTGGCAGATGGTGATTTCCTTTGGTTACTCATCTCCAACAGCGGCGTGGTTGGCACAGTGGTAAGATCTCTGCTTTCTAACCACAAGGTCCCAAGGTTCAGACAATGGCTCAGTCGAGTGTTGAACATTTGTGTGACCTTCTTTTCGGCCAAAGTTGACTCAGCTTTTCATCCTCCCGAGGTTGGTAAAATGAGTACCAGCTTCTGCTGGAGGCTAACCTGCGACGGAGTAGTGTCCCGTCGAGGGGGAGTCATTGACTCTCATCCGCTTAACACTACAGAAACCGGAGATATAAGCACCGGACTTATATAGCTAATCAACAGGAAGCCAGTAACCATAATTGATCGATGGTTTTAAGGGAGCGAGTATACCGCACATTATTACCTATTCAAGTAAGGATATCGCGAATGAGACTTAAACGGCGGCTTGGTTGGCGCAGTGGTAAGATCTTTGCCTTTTACCCACAAGGTCCCGGGTTCAAACCCCTGCTCAACAGAGTGTTGAACATTCGTGTGACCTTCTTTTCCACTTCTTCCGTCGAAGTTGATTCAGCTTTCCATCTTCCCGAGGTTGGTAAAATGAGTATCAATGACTCTCATCCACTTAACACTACAGAAAACCGGAGATAAGCACCGGCTCCAATGGGCTACTGAGGCTCGTAAAAGGATTTAGCTGTTTTAACTTTAAGGGAGCGAGTACACCATGTATTCTTCTATTCTCTTACCTGTGCAAACGTTACAGCTCTTGACACAGTTAGCTCTCATATACCCAGGGTTTTTGGTGCATTCTCCCATCCGGGCCCAAGCTGGACACTGTACGGGGTCCTTGTCCTTGCAAGTTGTTGGGGCGACTGCGTGGAAAATAGAACAGTTAATTGTTTTTATAAAATAAATAATTACCTTATTTCACGTCAATTTGCAATGGATGTAGTTGCTCATTCTTCCTAGCTAAAGGCTAATGTTTGATTGCTTGACAGCTCAGATCTTGGCGTGAAAGTCGGTTTGGAGAAGAAGGAAAACCGGAGTACCCGGAAAAAACCCTCCGAGTCAGATTGAATCGAAAAATCTCAGCCTACGTGTAGATTCCAGGACTTGATCCCGGTTCGTAGAGTTAGGAGACGCGAGTGATGACCGCATACATTTTGACTTAAGGTCAGGAGAGTACCTGACTGTAAACCAGATAAACACAGGCTTAAAAAAATTTTAAGATCTTAAAGGACTTTTGTTTCCAAACGGCCTACTTAAAAAATAAAAGTCATAATCTTTTTCGTCTGTAGAGAACTACAACATTTACGTGAGTTGATTGTAACTAAAGTCAGTTTACAGCCTGCAGGTAAGAGTTATGTAGTATAATGGATCTCGGCAAATTGGTAAGCATATATCAGCAACATTTTGTTGGTTGGCTTAACTAAGAGCTCATGTAAACTGACGCAACATTATTGTTAGCCATCAACACGCAACATTGTCGAGCCCAACATGTTGCATCCATTTGCATGGAACCACAACAATATTGGCCAACAACACGCAGCATTGTCGAGCCCAACATGTTGCATCCATTTGCATGGAACCACAACAATATTGGCACTTTTTGCGTATAGTTCGAAGCAGGTCAAACTTTGACGCAAAAAGTCCCAACATTTTTATTGTTCTGTGACCGGCGAAGCGCAACGCAGTAATGTTGTGCCTGTTTGTATGGCCTCGTGTGCAAGCCTGTGCATGTGCATTACAGGATTACTGTACCAGAATGTATCGCTTCTTTCAACAATCACCAACAATGTTGGGAGTTGTTGTGTTCGTTTGTATGCAACACGCATCAATTGCCAACAACTCCCAACGTTGTTTGTCCAACAGTGTCGGGACTTGCTGCGTTCGTTTGCATAGGCTTTAAATCTGATAAATGTGGCTAGGATTGCCTTTGAAGGTTGTTTCAAACTAAATACGATCGAATTACTAATTTAATGCTAAATACTTGCACATCATGCGTTTCTTGAGCTTCCACCATTTTGGACTGAAAACTAGGGGAACGGAGGGGGCGTTTATTCAATAGTCGAAAGTTTAAACACCATGCATCTCACTCACCACTGCAGACCTTGCAGCTCTTTGCACAGTTTGGCCTCATCCAACCAGGATTTTTGACGCATTCTTTGTTTTGAGCCCACAACGGACACTGCACAGGGTTTTTGTCTATGCACGGTTTAGGTTTGGGTGCAGCTGAATAAAAAGACAAAGAAATTTTGTTTGAACCTCAAGTCTGTAAGTCTTAAGGTATCAAGGTGCTAGCTTTAGGAAACGACCAATTTTTATTTGCAAGTTCAGCACATATGTGCAATGGTAGCTTGCAGCCAGTATTTTAGTCACTATGGCCACATGGGTGGCGGGCATTACTCCTTACATCCAGCCGAGGACAGCTGCTTCGGCATTACCGATTGGGCCTGGTCAATACGTCACAGCTAACATATTAACAGACTCAGTTTCACCATAAAAACATAAAGTAAAGTGTGAGGGGTAATGCCCGATACCCATGTGGCAATAGTGCCCAATATAGTGACTGCAAGTTACCATTGTATGCATGTATGTGTTGAACTTATGAATCCACATTCCATAAGAGACCTAATCTGGGACCCAAAGTCGCCTAAAGTCGCCTAAAGTCGCCTGTAGTCGCGCAAAGTCGCACAAAGTTGCCTTAAGTCGCACAAAGTTGCCTTAAGTCGCACAAAGTAACGGCGACTTTGTGTCCCAGAGTAGGCTTCATAAGTGTACGCAAACAAAATATTAAGAGTCAGATTGAGATCGACGAGCTTATATATGAGAACGAACCAAGGATTCAATTAAGAGATGTTGTGGAAAGAGGCGAAAGGGATGCCCTCTATACGCGATTCTGAATTCCTTAAAAATATATTTACACTTGTTTGTGCAAAACATGACAATTATTTCTTTATTGCCGGTTTGGGCTGCGATATAATTCTGTGGTACAAAATGGCACATTGTCCTCGCAAACTTTAAGCAAAATTAAGAACGCATTACGGGTTTGGGATGTGTTTTGTTAGCTTTTAAACGGATTTCAATTTTGACTGTCAAAACAGAGAAAGCAAAGACAAGACATGGCATACATTCAATTAGGAGGCATGACAAAGGCAAGGCAAAGTAATGAATTCAAATATAGGACACAACGCGTCAATCAACGTCTCCTAAGTTTGACTGACCGTATGGCAACGTCATGCAACTGTAGATAGTTTTTTCAACTGTTCAATTCAAAGGTGTTTAAAACAAAAAGAACAACTTGAAAACCGTGTTTATAAAAAGCTTGAAACTATAACGTAAAACACAAAAACAAAATGAAAACGAAAACGAAACTCTTGAGATAAACAACAAATACTTCTTGCCTTTTATTGTCTTTACTAACCAATCAATTCTTAAAGTAACTGAAGTTAGCCAATAACAGATTGCAGCAAAGGCATTGCAAAGTCAAAACATGAGGTTTTACGAAACTCAAGTGAAATCTGCTCTGATCGACATTCCGGTGTGAGAATATGTTTCGCAAACTTGAGTCGGCGGGGTGAGATCGGAATATTTTATCCGGCGAAATGTTGAGGTGAGGTCGGAGGAGACACAAGGGAGAGACTGGGCCGACTCACACGGTTCGGTAGTCATGATACAATAGTTATGATTAGTTTTGTAACCACCTTTGTTTATAAAAATTGTTTTACATATACATGTTACCAGTGTGATTTAACCTACAGCACTTCCTGCATGTCCTCTTGCAGTGGTCCGCCATCCATACAGCATCCGTTGCGCAACCTCCTTTACTTCCCCACTTTGCACATTTCACGTAATCGTCCTGACAACCTTTGCAAGTGTTGTAGCGTTATTAAAATAATATGAAAAACGGAAAGGCTATTCGGAAGTCTATTGATGGAAATTTTTTTCATATCTATCAAGTAAAATAATGCGATTTGTATGGGCGATATTTTCTAATTTGAGCGTTCTTGCTCTTGACACCTCTTGAATATCAAATATATTGACAAGTTTTACAATTCCCTGGAGAAGGCTGTAATTACTTCTTTATCCTTCTTTATCCTCTCTAAAAATAATAGGTCTGTATAACTTAACTGCTCTAGGTCGTGACGATTTACCTAAAGTACTTACTACACAGTCCAAGATCGATATAGATATCGTCTATGGCAATGTCGGAGTAGCCCTTTCCTCCTGAGGTCGCTTCAATAGTCAACTTTATTATCCAAATGTTCTAGTTGATGATGATTTACATAAAGCAATTGCTTTATAGTCCAGGATCGACAAAGACATTATCTATGGCAATGTTAGAGTAGCCAACTTTCCTTCCTAAGGTCCCTTCAATAGTCAACGTTATTATACCAAACGTTCTAGTTCGTGACGACTTACATAAAGTACTTAGTACACAGCCCTGGATGGATGTAGACATCATCTATGACAATGTCGGAGGAACCTTTCCCTCCTAAGTTTGCTTTAATAGTCAACGTTGTTATACCAAACGTTCTATCTGGTGACGATTTACACAAGGTACTTACTACATAGTCCAGGGTCGATAAAGACATCATCGATGGCAATGTCAGAGTAGCCTTTCCCTCCTAAGTTCGCTTCAATAGTCAACTTTATTATACCAAACGTTCTAGTTGGTGACGATTTACACAAAGTACTTACTACATTGTCCGGGGTCGATATAGACATCATCTATGGCAATGTCGGAGTAGCCTTTCCTACTTATGGTTGCTTCAATTGTCAACTTTATTATACCGAAAAAAAACAAAACAAAAAAATACATCAGTTTTTAGAGAACTTTAAGACTTTCTATCACGATCAGTAACCCTTTCCTCCTAAGGTCGCTTCAATAGTCAACTGAAACAAGCCAAAGAGAAAAAAAACAAACACTTTGCATCAGCTAAGTAAGTTAAAATGTAATATTAATATTAATATTGTTTTCGAGATAAATGATGGCGGCATGGTTGGCGCAGTGGTAAGAAAAAAGTTCGCTGATCAACAGTTTAGCTAAAGTTGACTCAGCTTTACATCTTCCCAAGGTCGGTAAAATGAGTACTAGCCTCTGCTGGGGGCTAACCTGCGATGGACTAGTGTCCCGTCCAGGGGGAGTTAATGACTCTTATCCGCTTAACACTAGTGAAACCGGAGATAAGCCCTGGCTCCAATAGGCCACTTAGGAAAAAGGATTTTGCTTTCGAGATAAATGCAATCATGTCATTGATCAACTTGCATTACAATGATGTGGACCAAATTTCTGTATGATAAAATATAGAAGAACATCTGGGCCGACTGATCCCAACTTGTTTCAGTTTTCTCATACATAATAATAAAATGAAGGTCGGTCCACTTACTCTGTCCTAGTAAAACCTACCCTATACTTTCTCCGATCCGTGTCAATATTCCCAACCCCGTATTTCCAGTCTTTTCCTTGGTTTCCTTTCTTATAAAACACCAGCCATGAAGGTCCACCTTGGATCTCCAGCTTAACCCAAAGTTTTCCCATCGTTCTGCCATACATGGAGTACCAAAACTTTATACATTGACCGCCAGCCACAGCAGAGAGCCAGGGACTTACGAGTTTAGCGTTGCCTTTGCGTTTTACAAACACACTGCTCTCCACGTACAGGTAGTAACCTGTGTAATACCATGTAATTGTAAATAATGCATGCGACAAAGAGTATGATAAACTTGCGGAAAAAAAGTTACAGTGCGGAGTTTCGTAGAAAATCAGAGAAGAAAAGATAAAAAGCTAACTTAGAATTTAAGACTGAATGAATGAGAAAAACAATTTATCAATTGCAAAGCTTCTACCGGATAAGCAAAGGTGTAATAATTATATTGCTAAAAGGTCAGGACATAAAAGAAAGTACAACAAGAAAGAAGAAAGGAAATGAAAACAAAGAAGAATAAAAGAACAGCAACAAAAAAGGGGAAGAAAAAGAATTGAAAGGAATAGAAGGGAATACAAAAAAATAGTAAAGTTACGGAATGAAAGGAAACGGAAAAGAAAAGAAAGTAAAAAACGAAAGAGAAGAGAAGGCAAGGCAAGGCAAGCGAAGGCAAGGCAAGGCAAAGCAAAGGAAAGGAAGGCAAGTTAAGAGAAGACAAGGCAAGGCAAAGCAAGGCAATGAAAGACAAGGCAAGACAGAGCAAAGCAAGGCAAGGTAAGGCAAGGCAAGGCAAATAAGGAAGGCAAGAGAAGGACAAAGAAGGCAAGGGAAGGGAAGGGAAGGGAAGGGAAGCAGGGAAGAGGAGAGGAGAGAAAACAAGAAACAAAAAGAAATAAAACGAAAGGAAAGTAAGAAAGAACAAAAAATGGCAAGAACTTAAAAAAAAAAATAAGGAAAGCAAAGGAGATGAGAGGGGAGAAGATTACCATTTCCGGTGGTATGATCAGAGCTTGGACCTGTATCCACTGTTTTAGTATAACCTCTGTGAAAATTCCATTGTAACTCGTCACCCTGCGCGTTTCTCCACATTCCAAGGCGAAAGTTTTCAAAATCTGCATCGTCATAGCCTGATGGAAGTAAAAATGGTAATTTGTAGGAAGACGCATGATCAGTGAAAAAATGCATGATTTATTCCAGTCCAAAAGTATTCTTTTTGGTAAACATTTGAAACATAAACTGTACAGTTATTTGGAAATAGATTGACATCTGCAACAGTTAAAACTGCAACCACACGAAAGTTTGGGTAAAATTATCGAAATGAGCAGTAGATGTATCTTATTGTAATTAATTAATTATAACAATAATAATATAATGATAATTGTTTCGGACGGCGATAAACTACTAGCAAAAGACGGCGATAAACTACTAGCAAAAAACCAACTCAACACGAGTTTCGTTCCAAAAAATGTAACCGGGCCAGGCCAGGTCGATAACTAGTTCCAGTCCACGCGCGGGTTTACATAGGGCTCCCGCGCGCGTGTAACACAAACAAAATTACTATTTCCTTAACGGAGGCCAGAACAATAATAGTAGTAATAATAACAATAACAATAATATAATACGATAGAATAATAACAATGGTGATGATGATGATGATGGTGGTGATGATAATGACGATGATTACGACAGCAATAGCAATAATGATGACAAATTTAATAATAGTAATAACAATAACAATAAAGATAAAATAGCATAGTAGACGCAGTTAGCAGGTGTTATTGCACTGCACAAAGCTGATTGAAGCAACGATTCTAAATGGAGCGAAATATAGGTATGCGTTCGGCAGTTATAAAAAAAGAAGTAATCACAGGCACGTATTTTCTATATGGTTTTGTCATTCTTAGTTTATAGATTAACGCTAGATAAATGACAATACGTTTTTGAAATCCCCTAATTTTTTTCGGTCATAGTATTGGCTGTTACAGATGTCAAGTTTTTTTGAAATAGCCGTAAAGCATCGTCTAAGTAAAAAAGAGGTGATAAGAATCCATACTTGCTAGTAATCAAGGCTACTTTCTTGATTTTTACTTCTTGGTTGTGGTCAAAGCCGCTTATCATAACCGCATCTTTTGGTTGATATTTCCTGGTAGTACTCAAGGCCACTTACCATTACGGTATCTGTTGGTTGTTTACTTCGTGGTAGCCTCAAGGCCACTTACCATGACGGTATCACTATGTTGGTACTTCCTGGTAGAACTCAAGATCACTTACCTAGATGGTATCACTTAGTCGGTACTTCCTCGTAGTACTCAAGGTCACTTACCTAGACAGTATCACTTAGTCGGTACTTCCTGGTAGTACTCAAGGCCACTTACCATGACGGCATCTGTTGGTTATTTACTTCGTGGTAGCCTCAAGGCCACTTATCATGACGGTATCACTATGTTGGTACTTCCTGGTAGAACTCAAGATCACTTACCTAGATGGTATCACTTAGTCGGTAC
>JAODFW020930314.1:0-11141 GCA_027575235.2 Palythoa mutuki
ATTTTTGAATAAAAAAGTTTACTTGAAAGTTTTACTTACACCAAGTACCTTACACCCCAGTGCTATTATAGACTTGTGGTTGGTAGCATGTCTTTCTGAAGTGTAGCTTCTTAACCCTGTAAGCCCCAAACACAACTACACACTTTTTTCGGTTGTCATCGGTCGTCGTTGTCATTGGTCGTCATCATTATCGATCATTTTCAACCGTTGTCGTCGTCATAGGTCATCGTAGTCACCGGTCATCATCATCGGTTGTCGACATCGGTCATTGTCGTCATCGGTCGTCGTCGACAGTCGTCGTCATCATCAGTCGTTGTCATTGGTCGTCATCATCATCGGTCGTCGTCATCGGTTGTTGTCGTCATCGGTCGTCATCATTGGTCGTCGTTGTCATCATTCATTGTCATCGGTCGTCATCATCATGGGTCATCGTCGACAGTCGTCATCGTCGTCATTGGTTGTCGACATCAGTTGTCATCGGTCGTCGTCGATGGTCATCATAGTCATCGGTCGTCATCATTGGTCGTTGTCATCATTGGTTGTCGTCATTGGTTGTCGTCATCAGTCGTTGTCATCAGCCATCGTCATCGGTTGTTGTCGTCATCGGTCGTCATCATTGGTCGTAGTTGTCATCATTCGTTGTCATTGGTCGTCGTTGTCATCAGTCGTCGTCATTGGTCAACATGATCGTTCGTCGTCATTGGTCGTCGTTGTCATCGGTTGTCGTCATTGGTCGTCATCATCGGTCGTCGTCGACGGTCGTCATTGGTTGTCGTCATCGGTCGTCGTTGTCATTGGTCGCCGTCGTCATCGTTCATTTTCAACCGTCATCGTCGTTGTTGGTTGTCGTCGACAGTCGTCGTAGTCACCGGTCGTCGTCATCGGTTGTCAACATCGGTCATCGTCGTCATCGGTCGTCGTCGACGGTCGTTGTCGTAATCGGTCATCATCATTGGTCATCGTGATTGGTCGTCGTCATTGGTTGTCGTCGTCATCAGTCGTCATCATCGGTTGTCATCATTGGTCGTCGTTGTCATCGTTCATTGTCATCGGTCGTCATGGGTCGTCGATGACAGTTGTCGTCGTCATAGGTTGTCGACATCGGTTGTCGCCGTCATCGGTCGTCGTCAACAGTTGTCATCGTCATCGGTCATCATCATTGGTCGTCGTGATTGGTCGTTGTCATCGGTCGTCGTCAACAGTCGTTGTCATCATCAGTCGACGTCATCGGTTGTCGACATCGGTCATCGTCGTTATTGGTCGTCATCGACCGTCGTCATGGTTATCGGTCGAGGGTTTTCGTCATCATCGGTCGTCGTCATTGGTCATCTTTGTCATTGGTCGTCTTCGTCATTGGTCGTCGTCATTGGTCATCGTCATCGGTCGTCATCAACGGTCGTTGTCGTCATCGGTCGACGTCGTCGTTGGTCGTCGTCATCGGTCTTCGTTGTCACTGGTCGTCATCATCATCGGTCGTCGTCATCGGTCATCGTCATTGGTTGTCGTCATCGGTCGTTGTCATCATCAGCCGTCGTCATCGGTTGTCATCATCAGTTGTGGTTGTCATCGGTCGTCGTCATCGGACATCGTCAATGGTCGTCATCTTTATCGGTCGTTGTCGTCATCGCTCGTCGTTGTCATTGGTTGTCGTCGTCATCGTTCATTTTCAACCATCATCGTCGTCATGGGTCGTCGTCGACAGTCGTCATTGTCGACAGTCGTCGTTGTCACCGGTCGTCGTCATCAGTTGTTGATATTGGTCATGGTCGTTATCGGTCATCGTCGAAGGTCATCGTTGTCATCGGTCGTCGTCATCGGTCGTTGTTGTCATTGGTTGTCGTCGTCATCGTTCATTTTCAACCGTCGTCGTCGTTGTGGGTTGTCGTCGACAGTCGTCGTAGTCACCGGTCGTCGTCATCGGTCGTCGTCATCGGTCGTCGTCGACGGTCATTGTCGTCATCTGTTGTCAGCATTGGTCATCGTGATTGATCGTCGTCATTGGTTGTCGTCATCATCGGTCGTCATCATCGGTTGTCATCATTGGTCGTCGTTGTCATCGTTCATTGTCATCGGTCGTCATGGGTTGTCGTCGACAGTCGTCGTTTTCACCGGTCGTCGCCATCGGTTGTCGTCATCGGTCATCGTCGAAGGTCATCGTTGTCATCGGTCGTCATCGTCATTGGACATCGTCAATGGTCGTCATCTTTATCGGTCGTCGTTGTCATCGGTCGTCGTTGTCATTGGTTGTCGTCATCATCATTCATTTTCAACCGTCGTCGTAGTCATGGGTTGTCGTCGACAGTCGTCGTTGTCACAGGTCGTCGTCATCGGTTTTCGACATCAGTCATCGTCGTTATTGGTTTTCATCGACCGTCGTCGTCATTATTGGTCGAGGGTTTTCGTCGTCATCAGTTGTCATTATTGGTCATCTTTGTCATCGGTCGTCTTCGTCATCGGCCGTCGTCATTGGTCGTCATCATCGGTCGTCATCATCATCAGTCGTCGTCATTGGTCGTCGTCATTGGTCGTCATCGTCATTGGTCATCATCGTCATTGGTCGTCGTCATTGGTTGTCATCGTCATCGGTCGTCATCATTGGTTGTTGTCGATGGTCGTCGTTGTCATTGGTCGTCGTCATCGATTTTCGACGTCATCGGTCATCGGTCATCGTCATCATCGGTCGTCGCCGTCATCGGTCGTCATTATCGGTCGTTGTCGACAGTCGTCATCTTCGGTCGTCGTCATCGTCATCGGTCATTATCGTCATCAGTCGTCGTCGACGGTCATTGTCATTGGTTGTCGTCAACGTTGTCGTTGTCATCGGTTGTCGTCATTATTGGTTGTCATTGTCATCGTCATTGATCATCGTCATCAGTTATTATCGGTCGTTGTCATGGGTCTTCATCTTCATCAGTCGTTGTTATCGGTCATCTTCGACGGTTGTCGTCGTCATCGGTCGTCATCGTTCGTCGTCGTTGTCATCGTTCATTGTCATCGTTCGTCATCGCTCGTCGTCATTGCTCGTCGTCATTGGTTGTCATTACGGTCGTCGTCGCCATCTTTCGTCGTCATCATCGGTCGTCGTCATCATCGGTCGTCGTCATTGGTCATCGTCATAATCGGTCGTCGCCATTGGTCGTTGTCGTCATCGGTCGTCTTCATCGGTCGTGGTCATCGGTCGTCGTCGTGATCGGTCGTCGTTGTGATCGGTCGTCATCGTGATCGGTTGTTGTCATCATCGGTCATCGTCATCGGTCGTTGTCATCACTCGTCATCGGTTGTCATCGTCGACAGTTGTCGCCGTCATCGGTCATCGTCGTTATCAGTCATCGTCATTGGTCTTCGTCGTCATCGGTGGTCATTGTCGTCGTCATCGTCATTGGTTGTCGTAATCGGGTATCATCGACCATTGTCGCCGTCATCGGTCGTCGTCGTCATCTGTCATCGTTACCGGTCGTCGTTGATGGTTGTTGTCATCATCGGTTGTCGCCATCGGTCTTCGTCTTTATTGGTCGTCGTCGTCGGTCATCGTCGATGGTCGTCATCGTCATTGGTCGTCGTCATTATCGGTCGTTGTCATCAGTCGTCGTCATCGGTCATCTTCGTCATCAGTTGTCGTTGACATCGGTCGTCATCGACCGTCGACGTCATCATCGGTCGACGTTATCATCGGTTGACGTCGTCGTCGGTTGTCGTCATCGGTCTTCGTCGTCACTGGTCTTCGTCGTCATCGGTTGTTGACATCGGTCATCGTCGTCATTGGTCGTCGTTGACGGTCGTTGTCATCGTTCGTAATCATCATCGGTCGTCGTCATCGGTCGTTGTCATCTGTCGTCATCGACCGTCGTCATCGTTATCGGTCGAGGGTTTTTGTCGTCATCGCTCATCGGTCGTCGTGATCGGTCGTCATCGCCATCGGTTGTCGTCGTCATCGGTAGTCGTCATTGGTCGTCGTCGTCATCGGTCGTTGTCGTCATCGGTCGTTGTCGTCATCGGTCTTTGTCGTCATCGTTCGTCATCATCAGTTGTCGTCGTCATCGGTCGTCGTCATCGGACATCGTCGACGGTCGTCGTCGTCATCGGTAGTCGTCGACGGTCGTCGTCATCGGTCGTCGTCATCGGTCGTCGTCATCGTTCGTCATCGTCATCGGTCGTCGTCATCAAAAACACTCACCCGCTTCCGCCTCGCGCATTCGTGCGTGAACAAAACGGCACCGCGGTCAAATGTCACTAGTAATTTCCCGCCTAAAACCTATAAACAAAACACAGGACGTCCTATTTTTGTGTAAAAGTTCGATATATTGAGACGTTTTCGTCGATAATGAAGAAAAGCACTTCAAAGTTAAGATTAATATTTCTACAGATTAGAAAGCACTAAATTTTGAGTAATTTCTGAGTTTATTAAAAGTACATTGTTATATTCTTGGTACATTTGTGGGGAGCAAACACAATTAAGTCAGTATGTTGCATTGGTACATGGTTAGACTTGCCACAAGTCGACTCAAGCGCCGAAGGAGTGAACCATCGAGCGCCGAAGGCGCGAGCGAGTCTTCCCAGTACCGAAGGTACTTGGGAGCGAGTCGGAGGCCCCTGGACCACATCGGAGGCCCCTGGACCACATCGGGAAGGACTTTGCGAAAGTCTAGTACATGGTGTATTCCGTTGCTCTTTTCGTTTTTTAAATACAGGGACTTCACAAAACCTGTATAAAAAAGACAAACACGAAAAATAGCAGCCCGTGATCCCTAACTTGGAGATCTCTCGAGAGAACTACAATTATTATTCACTTGGAATGGTAGTTTGTCAGATTTTTTATAAAAAAAAAGTTACCAACGATGCTTTGGTTTAAAATATTGTACAAGCATAGACCAGGGCTCTCAACCTCAAAACACTGAAAATCTGGAGACTAATGCAAAAAAATCTGGAGATTTCAGTAAAAATCTGGAGATTGATCGACCGGCAGACAAAACCAAGTAAACACAGGTTCTGATTCAGAGAAAGTCTTTTTTCCTGCTTATAATTTACTTAAAACATGTGTGGACCTTAACAACACAGAAATAAACTTTGTTTTGACAGCTTCAATGCTCAGCATTATATGCAGTAGCTGCCTTTTTGGAACTATCCAACAGATTCGCACAGAATTGGCGCAAGAAACGCCAAAAATGAAATTATACAACAAAAAATTTGTTCTGTCAGCTTGCGCCACTATTTATCGTGAGATTTGTCTGTCTTGTGGTGAGACCGTGAGATTGAACTGAAAACTGTGAGTCTCATGACAAAATCGTGAGACTTGAGAGGTCTGCATTTGAACCTCATCCCCCAAAATTCTCCAAACTAATAATTGCCCAACTGAACTGATGTTTGGCGCAAACAATATTTATCAATATCTAAGCTTTAATTTGGTTACCCAACATTTACTGTTAATTGGTTTGTGTGGAAATAAAACAGGTCTTCCACTTTGCATTTTGGTCACTATCTTGGATTTTCAAATTTTTAATTTTTATGAAACTTAAAAAAAAACACAATTGAAGATCATTTAATTACACCATTTGGGAAACTTTATCTACAAAGTTATGTCTAACAAAAAAGAGATTTTTCAAGGCATTTTAATGAAAAGTTGACATTTTGAAATACAACATGTAGTTTGCACAATGACATCACCCAATAACATCAAAAGCTGTCTTATTTGTCCAATGCACAGTTACAGGTGTCTGATTTGGTTATCTTATATGATATTGAATAATTTGGTTACCTTAAAGTATTTTAATTAATAATTTGGTTATCTTATGGTATTGAATAATATGGTTTAGTTATCTTATGGTATTAAATAATTTTCTCCATTGGTAGCTCCCAGCAACAAATTGTACGTCAACCAATCAACAAACGATAAACCCTCCCCTTCGGTGCCATCAACTCCAAAAGCAGGTGATACACTGCTGGGCCTTCAGGCAACAATCACCAAAGCTCCTGATCAAGATGTAGATATTGAGGGAATCTTTGACCAACAGGAAGGCGAGTTTTCACAAGGTGATTTCTTTAAACCAGTTACCGTTTTTGCATAATTATGTCCTTAAATTATACATTTGCCATTATTTTTGCCAAATTCTCAAAGGGTCAGAAAAAGGGTTTTTGTGTTCCACTGCTCCTAAGTAGACATGTAAAGTTCTACATTTAAATCATGAAGAATTCAGAAGTAAATGAACTCAAGCCTTCATTTTTATATTTTTTCGTGTGCACAAAAAGATTTAATGCCATTAATACTAAGACCATCCCTAACCAGTTTCTGTACATAACATTACTAAAATGGAATAATTATATTCTAAACAATATAATTTTAAACTAAACGCAATTGAAATACAGGATGTTCCTGAAAACCATAAGAGGTTTTGTGCAAAACAGATGGAAAATTAGTATTTATATTTCAATATTAATTTTAGTTATAAATTAATAAATATAATTAATCCTTACCATATCAGACACAATTAAATAGATAAGGATACGATGAAACGATTAGTCTCTTTTTTGTCTTAGCATGAGTATGGTTTTACAAAAATACCCAGATATAGCTTGATCATTAATTTGTTGCATTCTTGCTTTACCTGCACCTGATCATATTTTGAACTTAGTAAAAAAGATGCTAGTTTTCAATCTCTATTTTGTACTAATTTAAAAAATTGATCTTCCTAAATGTTAGTTTCACTTCTTGTTGCAGGCCTTGGACCCCTTGAACGACAGATAGCAGATGAAATATTGTCAGAGAATGTGATATAGTTTACTGTGTACAGAAGCAGTGTAAATTCAAATGTGTTGTACAGTGGCTTTGTACAGATCCCATTGGCTTCAAAGGCATAGACTGCCCAAATGTGAAAATATATATGCAGAGATAACCTTTCTGTTTGACATATTAAATTACTAAAGCAGTTTTTAAACTAAGTTTCAACCTCCAACATTTCAGATATTATTAATTAAAACACTTTCTGAAAACAAGTTATAGTAAGTTCAAGTTTTATTTTAATGCTGATCTGTATACATAATGAATTATTATTTAAATTTTTAATTCATTTCAACAAAAGTCTTTGTCAAACTTAACAAAAATTCTATCATGTAAATTTGAAGTATATATTCTTATTATACCGTATCATAACAAAAAGATATTTTGTTGAAGTTTACAAATATTTTCATTTTGCTTTAGATGTTTTCAGAGGTAGAGGCAGATGGGGGTGGGGGCCTGCTAAACAAAAAGTAGGCGCATCCACTGTCAAAAATCAAAACTTGTGACGTAAAGTTAAGGTTGCAAAGCAGTTTATTTATGCCAACAAACTACGTAAATTAAAGCTATTTGAGTACTCTTGCATCACAGATAATCATTCTTCCCGCTCATGCATTATTTGCTCCCTCATGTTTATTCCAATCTCCACTTATTGACTTTTACCAAACGATGGCTGAAGCAATTCTGTATGGATCAAATTTTCTTTTTTTGTAACTACTGTATAATCTTACTATTCATCCATTATCTTTCGTCATTGTGTGCAGAACTAAAGATTCAAAAACTGAGAGGGAAGGAGGCCAGATGGGGGAGGGGCATTCACTGAATAAACCTATCTGAGCATCGTTTTAAAGATGTTTGCTTGTAGATGGGCGGGGAGCCTACTATATTAAAAGTATAATATAGGCTTGTCTACAGAAGCAACTTTTATGTGGCAACTTTTGTGTAACATTATATTTATCCTGTACATGGTAGAGCAAATATTTGTCAGTTCAAAGTTTAGTTTTATTTTGATTACGTGAAGTGGCCAGTGGCAGACTGGGATTAATTTCGTAAATATTTGTGACATTTTATGTGTCAAATCATCCACACACATAAAAGCTTAGTAACATACCAGCTTTTCATCAAATGTATTTGTCACATAAGAGTTGGCCATTTTCCCTCGTCCACATGAGAGAATAAAAAAATGTCAAATGAAAGTTGTCAACAAAAGTTGCTTGTGTAGATGAACCATAAATCTAGTCTCTTCACATCTACTTAACACTTTTCCAAAATACATTTTTGCAGTGCGGTATTGTAGGTTTTTTGGATCACTACTAGTTTGGCTTGTTGAATGGTTTGTCAAAAAATTCCCAGAAGTTATCATCTTTGTCATCTTCAGGTAGATCTATCCCTGGCAGAGGAGGTGACTCAATTTCATCAAAGACTGGAGTTTCGATTGTCGGCAAGGGTGAAAGCTTTTTCTTCGGCTTTTGTTTAACATTAGTCTTTTTCGGCTTGGCATCTTTTTCTGGTTTCTTGGGAGGCAGTTGAGAAGGATCTACAGCACTCCAGTTGGCTGGGGAATATAAATCAAAAAGAGATCACTAAAGAGCAGCATTGCAAAACATATTGGCATATATTGGAGTTGTCATCCTTGACAAAGTTTTCTTTATAATTACAAGTTACTGACAAACAGTTGAGTGGTGCTTTGACAAATGCCCTTCATGAAGCCAAGACAATAAAGATCAGCAAAGTTGTAAATGAATCAATCTTCATGGAGAATCAATATCATTTTATGATTTTATGATAGCATTTTCTTGCTAATCCCAAGTTCATTCTTGCTGGCCATCGTCATAGAGAATAGCATGACTTATACAAAAAGGGTATGTGCACAAATATATTTAAAGTATTTTTAACCATTTGAGCCCCAAGCACGACAAATGACATGTTGTTAAATTCTCCCAACTGAGTTCCATACTTCCTACATGAGCAGTTTGGGAGAATTTGGTATTTCAACCTCCACAGCTTATTTCACTTGATCAATTCCTTGCTTCTCATTACCAATTCTACTGTTTTGTTTGAGTTATGTAAGGAGAAGTTAGAGGTTAATAATTTGCCTTGGGCTGTAAGGGTTAAGTAGCCAATGTTCATAACTTGAATGAAAAGGCAAAGTGAATACTCATTCATTGGTATTACTTCCTTTACCTTTAAACTTTGGTGCCGCACTCAAGTACTCATCCCATTTTCTCTTCATTTTTTCATGGTGGACATTTGCCGCAGACCATTTGGCAAAATAATCTGTCTTCAAACCATGAAATTCTTTTCTCCTCCAGGGAGGTGTCACAATTTTTTCCCGAAAATTTTTAGAAGTGGTACTCTCCCAATCTGTCCTACCGATTCCAGGAAATACATTTGATCTGAGATTGGTGGATAAATGTTCATATGGATTTCCAGGACAACTGTTTGATTCAGCCCAAGCGTTTTGAGGTTGCGAAATTCGTCTGCCTTGTAGCTTAGCTTTAGGATTAATTAAAGGAAACGTTCTTGATGCAGATTCTTGAAACTTCTTATCGCGAGCCAGTCGTTCTCTCGTTGCATATCCCTCCGGACGGATTTCCCTCCATCTTCCAAATCCATCAACAACAATGCGCCTTTGAAAACAGTCTTGTGGGTATGCATGGAGAATCTTTCCATCGGCTTTTGTTGTACTTTTATCAACATTGGGAAAGGTTGGGCGAATATATTCGTCAATGTCTGTCAGTGTTTCGGGGGCTACAATCTTAGCAAGGGCTTCTCTCCAGTCGAATTTTTGAGTTGTCTTTGTTGCCATAATCTCTGACGAAAGTGTTCGCCATTAACACACTGAAACATTTGAGTCTTGACAACTGAAAAATTTTCTGTATCGCCTTATTGGTCGCATTATCTGGCGCAAGTCGTCTGGTTGGGGAAAAATTCCTTTGAAGTCACGTACAACTTGCCCGTCTGCATAAAAGAAGCTTTACGCTTAAAATTTTACGCAAATTATGAGACACAAAAGTAATTCTACAATTTCCGGAAATGGTACTTAGAAATTTATAAGCATTTTAAAGTCAAAATTAACAAGATTTTTGATCGTGGAAAAGTATATTGAGTTCACCATGGTAACGCATCCCAGAAGTCTTTGAGGGTTCTCGATAAGAGAAAAGCCTGGAAACGAATCTAGAATTCTTTGTTGACCGAAGTTTGTTCTTGTTTGTGTGTTTTCTTGTTGTTTAACAGGTAAGTTTTCATGTTAGCAGTTGTTAATATTTCTTTATAACTTGTAATCGCAAACTCGATTCCTTCCTTGTTTTGAATTTTTATATTCCCTCAAGCTCAAATGCATCTGAAACACTAAATGATATTAAACTAGCTGTGATAATTGATAGTTCGATTTTTGTATTGTGAACTTGTAATTTCGCTGGCTTGCTGTTTTTTAAAAATAGTTAACTTTTTCTGTTACGAATAGTTTGCTTATTCAAGGTAATTCAAAAGGCAAAAATGTGTATGTCTTTCATCTTAGTTTAAATTCCAAATCTGGTGAGTTAATTACCTGTCTCAATCTGAATCTCTCTAGATAAATTATATTCTCAAAACAGTAATTTTGAAATGTGATGCAAACAACGTACGTAGTGATGATTTATATATTTATGTTTTTACAATTGTACTTGGTGCTTAGGACACTGTGTATAGGCGCGGTATAAGCTTTTGTTATTATTATTATTAATATTATATATTATGATGTTAAATAATAATAATAGTAATAATAATATGATAGTAAATACTGCTGAATTATACTATTATTATTATTGTTATTGTTATTATTAATGAGCTTGAAGATTAAATGATAAGTATTACCATTTTCCAGGCAATCTGACTTTTATGAATTAATTTTTAGTTTATACTATCTGACTTTGTAGCATGGCTCATCGTCTCGTAGGACACCACAGAGCATTTTTTTCACCTGCATACCACGCTGGAACCTCGGCACATATCACAACATCATCAGTATACAGGACTCCATTTGATGTCAAAGATAATGACGATTTCCATAAAAGAGTAATGCAGGCTTCAAAACCTACTGTAGTTGATTTTCATGCTGAGTAAGTTAGAGATTTCTTTCTTAAACCCCCATTATAATTAATAGGCCTTTTATATCAAGTGATCAGTGACATGATACAAATAATGAATTCTGGAGGGCAAAAGAATATGACAAACCCCACTGGGAATTGTGAAACAAAGAAAACTCACGCTTTTCTAGTTATTATGCCTTGTCTGCCATCCATATCATTACCGTATTTACTCGAATAAACGCCGCAGCGTTTATTAAATTTTTCATGATTTGGGTGCGGCGTTTATTCGAGGGCGGCGTTTA
>JAODFW020930405.1:0-11141 GCA_027575235.2 Palythoa mutuki
GTTGGGGCACATTGAAAACTGCAAAACTACACAGAAATATACCTCAAACCGAAAAAACACAATTAATTTTGATCAAATTGGAAAACTGGATAAAAAACATTAAACCCGAAAATTTATGCTTTCCAGGTTTTAAAATCCTGTCAAATCCGAAAAACCGATTGTATTTTTTGCCAAAAACCAAAAACTGATTGCTAAATAAAGGAAAAACCACAAACTGCAAAGGACAACAAAACCAAAAAACCACAGTTTTTTTGTGCGAAAACTGAAAAACTGCTCCAAAAATGGCAGAAACCGCAAAACCAAAAATCCCAATTATTTGCCCTCTCCTTTTTGAAAATTATTGCTGAATTATTATCAAATCATACTTGCTGAGCAGTAACAAGATTTTTCAACTATATTTGTCCACACTATACTATTTCCATAAGAAATTTCTTCTGGTTATAAATGATTATACAGCAATAGTACTTGACCAAGTTCTAGACATACAGTTTGTTATTATTTTTTTCAACAATTGCTTTTCAACAAATAAATTTAAAGATTTGATCTTTTGAACAGAAGTTTGAAAATTTAGAACTTAGATATTGCAGTTTTGAACCTAATAATCTTATTTCTGAGAGAATTGTGTCTAAATACATGTGTTTACGTGATTATATTTAGCTTTAACTTTTTCACTTTCTGTGTTGCATAAAATAATGATTTATATTAATTTTGAACGTTTTGGTGGTTTCATGATATGTTTATTTCTTGTAAAAGTAAAAACAGTGGGATTGATCCAGTTAATCTTGATTATTACAGAGTACTGTATATAATATTCATTTTCATTTAGTTAGTTAAAAACTCTATGAACTAAAATTTATTTAAAATATGAACAGCTGCTTTCAAGATTTTCATTTGTCCTCCCTACTGTGAGTAATTAATGGTGCTCAACAGTATATTGTGATCACAGTATAAAACACAATGTTTTAGGCACTGTATGAGGCTGTTTTTTATGTAAATTAAAATACCAACAAGATGCTGATGAACAGTAATAAAAATATGCTAATCACATAGTTTGAGGGCATCAGATCTGTTCAAGTTAATGAGGAATGCATCTTTGTTTACTTTCTTATGGGTAGAAGTAATGTGTGTTGGGAGTATTGCATTCTGTTTTTGTGTATCTTTACTGAAATCAGAGGGCATAAAATGTTTGTTACAATGGATTGAAGATGGAGTTAAAATTGCCATCATTGTAATGGTGTTTTGCAGTGTGATCAGGTCAGATCAAAGAATTTATTATTTTTTTAATCATGCAAGAATCTGTTTGTAAGTTACAAAGTCTTAGGAAAATCTGAAGAAAAAGTAATAACCAGTTTTAATTAGTACGTGTCAGTGATATTGACTTTGTACAAAAAGATATTTCAAACATCTTCATTGTTTTGTTAAATATGAACAAATGATGTCAACTCTGTGCGTTCTCCTCAGTGCAAGACTTCAAATGTGACATTTGTAAGGAAAGGAAAAATGTCTGCCAGAAACAAATTCTGGTCAGACACAATACCAAACATTTTGTCTGTTAATATGTGCTGGATCTTTCTTATAAGTTTTACAACAGAATTTTTGTATTGTACAAAATGAATTAGCTAGTAGTGTTCATGAAATAAATAAGTAGGAATAAAAACTTGTGTCAGTAAACATAAACCTCCTCACTTTTAACGACGAAATACTTGCCTCTTGCCTTGTGGTTGAAATCCAAAAGTGCACAAGCGTTTAAAATCCATGATGTATTATACAATATTGTCAAAACACACTAAAACAAGAGACTCTAAATTCAAACTTTTTAAAATCATTACCCCAATCTCGGCCCAGAACTTTTTGAAAGTGAAATTTAGTGTTCTTTTGGCCACTAAAAACAATAGAAAAATCTGTTTTAATTTCTTCATTTTGAAATTGGGATTCTTTTTTAAGCACACCAGTGGAAGTAATTAAAAAAATATTTTATGTTATTTACGCTGGTGTGATTGGCAGAGTTTCCATGCGAAGGAAAACCCTGGAAAATCAATAATTTTTAGAAGACAAAATCGAGGCATGGAAAAGTCCTTGAAAAATAGAATTCTGAGAAATGTCCTGGAAAAGTCCCGGGAAATTTAAAGAAACATCAAGAATTGCATACTTTGTCTATGCATGCACAACTAATTAGATCATTGTTGGTTAAGTTAATTTTGGATGAAATCCCTCAAAAGTAATTTGAAGGATTGTTTGTTTTGGTTTAATTTTCAGCAATCACAGTATGTGGAGATCGAGAGTGCTAGAGCAAGCCATGTGCCCTGTATAATATACTTCCGATTTTGATAATTATTGATTCGTTGATGTGTACATTGTAAAAAGTTATTTTCTGGAAATTCATTAAATTGCCCTGTAAAAGTTTTTGAATTTTGTGTGCAACATTTTGTACAAATCCTGGATTGGGAAAAAAATAATCACCAGGCTTGGAAGTTACACAATATAATAATTTTAAACCCTTTGCATTCTTCTCCAGAATACAGCGAGCTTGGAGGGACTATCGAAAAAATTCACATTTGGAGTCAAGTGGTTCACAGTTAAGCTACAAACCAGAATTTGTTGCAATTGATCCTAGGAGTACAGATAATGAACAGTTGAAATTGTCAATTAGAACCAACCCCTTTGAGGATGATGTTTTTTATGACAGTGATGATAATGATGATGAGGATGAGTTTAATGACAGTTTAGAACAAGTTGGCGATAGCGAATCTTATGAGTATCATTTGAACCAGGGTCACTCAAATGAGTCATATTCATATCATGAAGTGGAACCAGGGGACTTTGAGCAAGGTCTTGGAACAACAGAATTAGTTAGTTCTCCAGCAGAGTTGCCGTCTCCAACAACAGACTGGGAATCTATAGAATCTTGTTTGACATCCGAAAATGATGCACAAGATTTCCTTGAAAACAACCAACTACCAGATTTTCCTGACACAAAACTGTCAGGTTTATCTCTGAAGCCAAATGATCTACAGATTTGTTTTGTTGATGATGCATTATTGCAAGAAACTGAAGATGAAGATGGTTATAACATAAAGGAGTATACTATTTCAAAAGAGGAAGATGATCCTGATAGCAAAAGAGATTCAGGATGTGTTGCTGGTGATGACGAAACAGAAAATTCTTCATTTAGTATTAAGACAGTTGAACCAGATGCATTGGGAAAAACTGTGATTTCACAAGAAGATACTCACAAAATTTTGCTTGAACTTCGTGGTTATGAAGAGGAAGGAGTAAAACAAGTGCAGCGAGAGCAAGCAATGAGGGGATGGACTATAGAAAGGTTGCAGGAATTGAACATTGAAGAGATACGAGCCTTGCATAAGAATATGGCACAGTGTATTGAAGGTATGTAGTGAGTGAGTAACCGTCAAAAACTGAAAAATGTACAACGCAATACTCAACATTACGTAGATTATTAAAGACACGGAGAACTTGGAAAAAAATCTGAGGCCCCAAATGGGATTTGAACCTACAACCCTCTGTGTTCTAGTTGGATGCTCTAACCACTGAGCTACTAGAGACTCTGTGGTCAGCAAGGGTCGATTTTCTGGGTCTAGACTGAAACCACATTGTGTGGCCACACAGTCCAGTAATGACTGACACATCAGTGTGACAGTGCGATGCTGTTAGTGAGTTCATGTGCATTAGTCATTACTTAGCTGTGTGGCTGCACGATGCGGTTCCAGCCTAGACCCAGAAAATCAACCCTTGCTAACCATAGTCTCCTGTAGCTCAGTGGTTAGAGCATCTGACTAGAACACGGAGGGTTGTGGGATCAAATTCCATCTGGAGCTTGGATTTTTTTCTGAGTTATCCTTGTCTTTAATATCATGAATTTATTATTTCATAAGTAGATTATAATCAGTTTATAGTAACAGATCTCCTTTTCATTGGTAAATGTGGGAGTCCTTGAAAAGTGCTCAAATTTGTACTTTCGTTATCTATTACCCCAGTTCGCATGTAGTAAGTGTATTTTCCTGTGCATGCTGTAATGCTTGCTATATTGGTGAAACTGTCATTTTTCGACACAGGTCAATGACCACCTCTCATATTTACAAGCATTTAGAAAACTCACAACTTTGCCATAGATCCTGCTCTAAAGACTTGCGAAATCATAGACTCTACCTCTGTGTGCACCACTCAAGGAATCTATATGCATGTCAACTGGGAAAAGCCTAATCTTAATTTTTAAGTTAAGCACAACAACCTTACACTCACACTGTAAGCAATTCTATTCCCGCTATTCACAGATTGAACAGCATATGTTAATACACTATAATTAATTATGTGACTGTGCTATTCTAGGCTGTTATAAATTAAACAGTTTTTTATTGTCACATTGTCACATTCAGGGATTGGGAAGAACTGAAAGGCCCCTGGGGCAATAGCTTGTTTCCTTGAAAATTAATGGGCCATTTTTAACATTTATGGGCCATTACCAAATAAATGGTACCCGAAAAGTTTAAGCCATACTGACAGAAAACATTTATTAAAAAATGGATTGTTTATAGTTGATTTATATATGGTGTAGATCTGTTTGTTTTCAGTAAAAATCATACGCTTACTTTGCTTTGTATGTTTAGCATTACAATGTTGTTTAAAAACAAAAGGAATGATGAAAAGATGAAATAAGAATTTCCAGTTGGTATGAGTTTTTTCTTATGAGCCACCTGTCATAAAAGGAAAATACAGTATAATTGAAAATTCTTCAGTTAAAGTACCCCAACTTTCAAGCGCGCTTAATAGAAATAAAATGTTATTGCAAAACTTATCACACACAAATGTTTTCGCTGTTACTTGACTTTGGCATTGTTTAAAGGATTGTGAAAATCACACAATCTACGAATTGTGGATCATGTCTAATTTACATAACAATGATTCAAAAAACGATCTGCCATTGCAAGAAATTATGACGGAAATGCACACCAGTTCTGCACGATTGGCCTGGGGCATGGGTGCATTCTAGGCAAGCCAAAAGGCCTTTTTGATGCACCATATTTTGAATTTTTAGACCATTTGCGCATCATTTGGTGCACGTCCTTCCCAACTCATGCACATTGTAATTATGAAGATATGAGACACGTCAAAGCATGTGTTACAAATAAGTAAAATTAAAGTATCAATTGTTCTAAGAACTATCCTATTTTAATAGTAGAATCTGGAATCCAGCAAAAGTTCATTGCTGCAATCTAGAATCCACTATAATTGTGGATGTATTAATTTTTAATCTTAATTTTTAAGTTGAGCACAACAACCTTACACTCATACTGTAATAATTGTGGATTCTGGAATCCAGATTTCTTTTGAATCTGGAATCCAAAAAGCTGTGAATTTTGAATCTACATTTGAGAGATATAAAAGCTGCTATAAACAATCATTGTTCACTCATGAATAAAAGCAGGGGAAACTGCCAAAATAGTGAATTTCCACAAGGCAGAAGTAGGAAATCCAGTCATTTAAGTTTAGTTTGGAATCTGAATTCAAAAGTTGTGGAGGTGGAATCTGGAATTCAAAGGACTGGAATTGTGAATCCAGAACCTATGTGGCTGTATGGGTTGCTATCTGTAGAAATCTGGAAAAGTGTCTTCTTTTTGCCCCTCCAACAGCAGAATTGCTCTTTCAACCCTGCTCCACTTCTTTGCATGTGAATACTGGTTGTTTTTCTGCAAAAAGCAATTAAGGATATTATGGCAATGAATTAGGTTCCATGAAACTTAAGTGGTCTTCTTTTCACACTTTAGCCCAAAATGAAGTTCTAGTGATGGAACTAGTCCATAGAGACGAACTTCATTTGGAGCAAGATTCACTGTTAATGGATGTTGAAGACTCATCAAAGTAAGTACCATTATTATTATTGTTATTGCTATTATTATTATTATTATTATTATTATGATCATCATCAACAACATCATTTACAGTATAGACATATTGTTGACAGAACAGTTTGGCAGGCCTTCACAATGTACTAACAGTAGTTACAGTGGCATAAAAAAGATTAGGAAATGCTTGATTTACGGAAGTTGCAAAAATTATCGATTGATAAGAACTGACTTGATAATAACTTGACATAGACTTAATATTGACTTGATATTGACTTGATACTGACTTGATAGTGACTTGATACTGACATGATATTGAGTTGACACTGACTTGATATAGACTTGTTGCTGACTTAAATTTTTGAATAGAGAATGCACTCTACTTTATAGCTCACACTTTATAGGTCAGATAAAATTTAAGTCAGGGCCAATACAATGAAATACAAATACTTCCTTTAATTATTATTAAACTTGTGATAAGATTAAAGTTGATCACAGTTAAGTCTGATTGATTGTATAATTTATGGTTGAATAAGATGATCTTTTTGTCTCAGGCTCGTCACTGGTAATAAGTCCTAAAATGGAGTCAGTACTGAATAGATTTTGACGGAACTGTTAAACTTAACTTAGTGTACATAGATTCAAACCAAATTTAGCATTGATTTTTTTCCACATTTGAAGTTTACTGTTTGTCCAACCAAATGAAGAAAAACATTTAAAATGTTAGCCAAAATGGCTGTCAAAAAACAAGTGATATTTATTTACAATAAGTGTACATTTGGCCAAAAGGTTAGTCAGCGTACTCTTAATTTCTGTTGCTGCATCACATGTACATTTTGATAAAACTTCACAAAATATAAAAAATTTTTGATACTCATATTTATACCATTACGTGTAATAGCAACAGAAGCCTCCGACAATATTGTTTTTTTTAATCACAAAAACTTGGGTTTTTTTGTGAATATCTCTTGCTTCTGATCAAAACAATGGGTCTTTCCGTGTGTACAGGAAGTCAGAGCATTCCAACAAGGTTTTAGATCAGCATCATTATGGTTATTTTCATTGGTTCAAACGCATTTACATCATCATGCTTCCTCTCTGATACACACAGAAAGGTCCCAAAAACACCTTCCACTTGTTTGACTGACCAAGATGAGCAGCTTTTAATTATTTTTGTGCTCAATGTTATTTTTGTGCTGATCTTATTATCCTTTGGAGAATTATGTCATGAAGAACTGTTTTAGTTTCATGTCAACTCACTTTGATTTTCAGTCACATAACTTGATTTTTTGCATATATCACAAGAATTTCATTGCATAAAGCTCGTTTTTATAAATACGAATGCCATATTTTCACATATGAAAAAACTCTATATTTGTAACCTGTGAGAACAGCATATAGCCACTTTCACGAGTAAAAAATATAACCAATCAGCAAAAGTGAAATGACACCTGGACCCTCTTAATTGTGTCTCCACACTCAACAGCACTCGACAAATTTATGGTTTCACCCCAGGTTTCACAAGTATAAACTAGACATGAAACCTGGACTCCATTAATTTTTATCTTCGTACTCAAATTGAACAACCAACAAATTTTTGAATCCACCGTAGGTTTTACTGGTTTAAACTAGAAATGACACCTGGAACCTAAACCCATCAGTTGTATCTATCTTGTTGTTGTTGTTGTCCGCACTCATATTGAACAACCCTCACTAAATTTCTGGATCCACCCAGGTTTCACTGGCATGAACTGAACATGTCACCTGGACCCCTTTAATTGTATCTGCGCACTCATATCGAACTATACTAGACAAATTACTGGATCCACCCCAGGTTTCACTAACTATAAACTAAACATGACTTTTGGACCCCTTTAATTGTATCTCCACATTCAAATCGAACTATACAAGACAAATTTCTGGATCCACACCAGGTTTCATTAGTATAAACTGGATGTGAAACTTGGACCCCCTTAATTGTAGCTCCATGCTCAAATCGAACAACCCTTGACAAATTATTGGATCCACCCCAGGTTTCACTGGTATAAAACTAGACGCGACAGCTGGACCCCTTTAATTGTATCTCCACACTCATATTGAACTATACTAGACAAATTACTGGATCCACCCCAAGTTTCACTGGTATAAATAATTAGACATAACACCTGGACCCCTTTAATTGTATCTCCACACTCATATCGAACAATACTAGACAAATTACTGGATCCACCCCAGGTTTTACTAACTATAAACTAGATATTGTATCTCCACACTCAAATCGAACTATACTAGACAAATTTCTGGATCCATCCCAAGTTTCACTGGTATAAATTAGGCATAACACCTGGACCCCTTTAATTGTATCTCTGCACTCATATCGAACTATACTAGACAAATTATTGGATCCACCCCACGTTTCACTAACTATAAACTAGATATGACACCTGGACCCCTTTAATTGTATCTCCACACTCATATCAAACTATACTAGACAAATTTCTGGATCCACCCCAGGTTTCACTAACTATAAACTAGACATGACACCTGGACCCCTTTTTAATTGTATCTCCACACTCAAATCAAACTGTACGACACAAATTTCTGGATCCACCCCAGGTTTCACTGATATAAAATAGACATGACACCTGGACCCCTTTAATTGTATCTCCACACTTAAATCGAACTATACTAGACAAATTTCTAGATGCACCCCAGCTTTCACTAACTATAAACTAGCTTTCACTAACTATAAACTAGACATGACACCTGGACCCCTTTATTTGTATCTCAACACTCAAATCGAACTGTACAAGACAAATTTCTGGATCTACCCCAGGTTTCACTAACTATAAACTAGACATGACACCTGGACCCCTTTAGTTATATCTCTGCACTCCAATCGAACTGTACTAGACAAATTCCTGGATCTACCCCAGATTTAACTAACTATAAACTAGACATGACACCTGGACCCCTTTAATTATTATTATATGTCCACACTCAAATTGAACTGTACTAGACAAATTTCTGGATCTACCCCAGGTTTCACTAACTATAAACTAGACATGACACGTGTACCCCTTTAATTGTATCTCCACACTCAAATTGAACTATAATAGACAAATTTCTGGATCTAACCCAGGTTTCACTAACTGTAAACTAGACGTGACACCTGGACTCCTTTAATTATATCTCCACACTCAAATTGAATTGTACTAGACAAAATTAATTTCTCGATCCACCCTGGTGTAGAAGTGGAGTACATATAAACAAACAGATAATCATGTATTTCGTACATAAACATATTCGTGTATTTCATACAAAATATGAAAAGGTCTTCAGTAGATGAGTGAAATGAAAAATAATTTTTGCCCTGTGTCTGTGTTTTTTAGTGATCTTAAAGCACACATTAGTTGACTGTTATTTCATTTGATTTCTGATTTTGTCTGCACAGGTTAGTTCAAGCACAGCACAAGATGGCACAAATTGTTAGAAAGAGATAACAATTTCTAAAGCACACAGTATAAAGTCAAAATAGAATGCACAAAAAACTGCCACTGTTAGAGTAACTTATCACTAATTTTAATGCACGCGATTAGTTTTTAATGTTTAAATTTAATGGTTTGAACTTCCTCCAAAATTTAATGTACAAAATTGTTTTTATTTAGATTACTGTTTTAGATGAACTACCTAATTGAAAATAATTTAAGGTATCCATTCATTTTATTTTCACTTGGGAATATAAATGTCAGTTTCTAACACCACAGATGAATGAAAAGCTTTTTGAAAGCAAATTTAATTTTCATCAGCAATGACATATCGTAAAATCCTGAATCTAAACTCCCCAAATATCTGCCTCTCCCTCTTCCTAAATATAAGCCCCCCTGTGGGCAGGTAAAAATCCCCTCCAATTGGACACTTTATTGGGTTTCATAATATGGGTCAGAAGTTAGAATGAATAATACCAATCATTTCTGTTCTTCGAAACAGGCAAAATGAATGGTCACTTTATAGGGTTTCGTCAACTGGTTCAAAAGTTGAGGCATTCGTGGTTTATATGAAACTGGTTCAATAGGTCAGCAGTTAAACATTTGTGAGCCTTTATGTCATTTCAGATCGAAAAGAATCAATAGGAAGAAAGTCAGCAACATTATTTAATGGCAGAATCGAAAAGATTTGATTATATTATTTTTGAGAAGGTTTTAAGACAGATATAACATGTTATTTTTTAGTTATTTTATCATTTGATTTTCATTTTGTATTGATATGAGTATATCACATTAAAGTATTTTAAAAAATCGAGTTAATAAAAAAACTTATGCCTTATTACACAGCACGGGTACCCCAGACTATGGCCCTGATTATATGGAGCGGGCTACCCCAGTTGAGCGGACTAAGTTTTTCTAGCGTAATCCTAGCTGTCCACATGCATTCCTTAAGAATCTGGCTCACGATTATGTGGAAACTTTTCAGCCCAGTTTGCCGAGATCTTGGTATCAACCGTCCAGGATCCCAGCAAACTAGGCTTAAAATTTTTCATATGATTGCACAGTCGGACTGGGCTGGGCTGGCATTGACGAGTCAATGAACGCTTTTTCAGCAGTTTCACTCATTATGCATAAATAGTTTGAAGAGTTTTGGCTAACTTTGTTGCCAGGCCAGGCAGGCTTGCATTATGTAATATCGGACTAAGGTTGTGTATTCTGCCCGCTCAACCAGGCTAGTCCATTCCATATAATCAAGGCCTTATTACTTAATTAACGATTGAAGTAAGAAGCAGGCAGGTCAAAGGCAGTGAATGCAGAAAGGTGCTAATTGTGATATTGTTAAACTCGTTAATCTCATTTGCTAAACTTTTAAAATCGACCATATCTTCATAAGCAAGCACGTTTCTTTCTTTCTAGTTCATTCACTCATTTCCTTCTAGTGAACCATTTCTTAGTTCAAATTTAAGAAAAATTCCGCGTGGGGAACATAGAATATCAGGTTTTCTTGCCTTTGTTTTGGAGTCCCATGATTGGATAAATTATTGTAATACAAAAGAAACATTGCCTAGAAACAAAGTTTCATTATATTTTGTTTCAAAACTATGTGGTACACTGGTTGATGTATTTCAGTATGAAAATCTAAACATTCTGGTGTGGGAAAAGGTGAAATGCTGCAGAACAAGGGGAGGTTACCTACTTCTTACTCAAACCATTATTTAAATAACTATAGTTTATTGTGAGTTTGTCTCAAGCTATTACAATGTTTTGCAACATGTTTTGAGTTACTAATTTT
>JAODFW020930506.1:0-11141 GCA_027575235.2 Palythoa mutuki
GTTGTATCATTTTCTTTGAGATATGTAAGGAGAAGTTAGATGTTGATAAATTGCCTGGGGCTGAAAGGGTTAACCAGCAAGATGAAAATCTTGTGGGAAATTTTTTGTGGTTTTTGTGGATCTTTGGCCAAATCACAAAAATAAATTCTCACACGAAAAAATTTCTACAAAAAATAACTCTACAAATTAAATTAAATTAATTTCATAAAGAGTTTAAAAATATATATTTATCAGTAAAATTGTTTTTTAGTTTGGTCTACTAGGGCTCTCATCTGTATCTTCTGCATGTATTAAAATGAATTATTAAAGCTTTTTTAAATAATCCCAAGGTCTCAATGATAAACCAAGATGAGCACACGGCATGAGTGCCCTCTGCCCTCTCAAATGTAAATCAGATGAATTGAGCTTGCCATGTGCAAAAGATGACTCCAACATTGGCCTTTTGTCTCAACAAAAAATTGACATAATACATAAAATTTTCCTTAGCTTTCTTAGGAAACAAAAACTTGCTAATCGGCAAAAATAAGTTCACCTAAGAAATTTTAGGTTATTGCAATCCACAAAATTTCTTTCCACCAAACAAAAAAATTTGTCCAATCACAAAACTAAAATCCTGCGAAATTTTCTTCTTGCACAGTATTATAAGAATAACAACTCACTATATTTATTTTATTTAAACCAAAGTGGGTAATGGCAGAATATTTACAGAGAACCAAAAACATGAGGTATATATAAGATAGATGTTCATAATGCTGCTATTCATCATCAAAATAAAAATATAATACAGTGTTTTCCTAAGGATAAAAACCGTTTTTACAAGACTACGAGGTCCACTGGAGCTGGTGCTTATCTCAGGTTTCTGTAGTGTTAAGTGGATGAGAGTCACCCCCTGGATAGGACACTAATCCATCACAGGTTAGCCCCCAGCAGGTACTCATTTTACCAACCTCGGGAGAATGGAAAGCTGAGTCAACTTTGGCAGAAAAGAAGTTTGCACAAATGTTAAACACTCGGCTGAGCTTGAGTTTTAACCCAGGACCTTGTTGTTAGAAGGCAGAGATCTTACCACTGCGTCAACTACACTGCCTTTTTCCTAAGGATAAAATGTTGGTAAACCTTAGGCTTCAAACTGTGGTTTGTAATTTATGGTTCTCAAAAAAAACCTGCTGCTTAATTTTTTATTGTTTGAAACAAACCTGGGTGCCGTAGTTTTTAATCACAGCTGGATAAGCCATTTTTCCTAAATTTTTTGACAGCTCCTTCTGTGAGAAATCCGACTCTTTCATAAAGAGTTGATAGATGGTGTATTTCAGTCTAAAATGTGCTGGATGCTCTGAGTCATCACAATATGCTGGTCCTTGTCGCCTTGAACAGAATAAAATGATACCTTTATTTGCTACAATCAATGATTATGATAAATTTAAGAATAATAGACATAAACATGTGACTGGAAATCACAAGCCTCCAATCCTGTTCTCGCAAGAGAAAAATCACTATCTGTCTAAATTTGTTACTCACAATAAATTAGCAAAGCATTAGGATCATTTTCCCAGATGACAAATACTAAAAATTAAAATTTTGACACTAATTAAGTTAACTTCAGTTACCTGTTAAAACCAACATTGGCCAATGCAAATGTCAAAGTTGTCTTGACAGAATCAAAGTGCAAAACAATGTTTGGATCATTTTCAAGGTTACATGTCAAGCAGCAGCCGCCTGGTATGGGACCTGAAAATTTATATAAATTAAAACAGTTTGTCTGATGTTCAATATTCGTAGAAATCTACTTAGTCACTCTTGCCCACCCTGCTCAGTTTCACCACCTTATCATGGTGGTGGAGTGGTTTGTATGTCCCAATGACCTCTAGAGCTATGTTGGCAAAAGTCTAGTAGTACTAGTATTCCTGGCAGAGTCACCCATGCCGAACAGGTCAAAAGAGTCATCTCCTCAGTGGTCCCCCAGGTTATGTGTGGGGCTGACTCCTTCACCCTGTAAAAACCATTTTGTTATGGAAACTACAACAACAATAGTGTGGCCGTGTCGCAACCCTATTTCCCACCCAGGAAGTGGGGGATAGGTAAAGTAGTCACTAGATTACAAATGCTGTAATCATGAGATAGATATTTCCTGTGAGATCTAACAATTTATGGCATTCAGATACATTTCCCAATTTTCAGTTGTTTCTAAAGAAGATTTTGAGCTTCTAATTGATAAAACTGTTCCAGATAAAACAACAGCAACAACAATTTGTTGTAAAAATTGTTGTAAAAAAAAGAAGTTGAAGCATTTAATTATTTTTCTTAGGTGAGCAATTGTTTTTCATTGAGAGCATGGTTAAAAACACCTGAAATGACACCACTGTAGACACAAAGTTTCTCTGTTATAATCTTTCCTCACAGTCTTATACATAAGTCAACAGTCTACACATAGTTGTATTATTTTGTTAACGTAAAAACATGTAGTAAAGAAACAACAGCAACCATGCAGCAACAAAACATATAACACCTCCTCCAGATAACAAACACAATGTCTCTACATCCGAATATTAACATTCTTGTTGAAGTTGTTTGAATACAAAGTATTTCAAATCTCAAAAGACAAAATACTAGATGTATTGTCTGATGTGGTGAGCATTTTCCAGGGAGTAAGTGAGATGGTGATTAATCGCTCTTCTCAGATCAATTTTGTGTGAGCAATCAATTGACTCAAATAGTCTGAGTTTACAGTAATCATTTTCAATTCAGGAAAAGTAGTTACTTACTTCCACTTCCATACGGTACTGCAACCACATTTAAGGAGACTTTCTCATTTGTTGCAATTGATTTTAAATTTAATGTAACATACAGAGGGTTAATTGGTAACATTTCCAGCACCGCTGCATCAGAACCATTGTAAGTCGAGCCATAGGGGAAATCTGTACTGGTTGAAGTGGAAATCTTCTGATACTGACTGTGTGCTTGGAATATCAGATACCGCCATTTTAGCCTGGGTTTCTTGTATATAGTCAAAGCCATCTCCTCATTTGGATCAAGAGTGACTGACGTCAACTCATTGGGATTTAACTCGTTGGAATATTTTGGTATAATTCCCTGTACACCTATGATATTACAGAAAATATCATTCAAATTAGTTAATTGAATCACATATCCACAAGAGTTTTGGTTCCGGGATCTGGTTCCTCAAAACTCTGATTAAACATTTCAGCCCCAGGCAATTTATCAAAATCTAACTTCTCCTTACATTACTCTGTCGAGACGCGAGTTTGTTTTTTAAATGTACTACCGGAAATGCAATTTATTTTCGAGCGCCCAACGTGCGCAGAGGTTGGGGCTGAGAGTGAGAGAGGGGAGTGGAGAGAGTGTAATGGGAAAATGGCGGAATAAAGCTCTGTGAGTTTGTTGTGACTTTGCAATTGGATTATTCTTACCGTGAGTTTTATTGTTGGGCGGACAATTCCCGACAACTCATTAAACAAAATAAATAATTATATAACCTTACTGGGTAACTGATCAGGTGGAATAAGCTATAGAAACTGAAAAGCTAAAATCTGCCAAACTGCTGATATTGCTTGATTTTACAGAATCCCTTGAGATTTCAAAGACAAAAAATGGAGCAGCCATATTTTATGTTGGTGTTCTTTTAGAAATAAAAGAATTCATCAAAATTCCGTTATTCTGGGGCACCAACACGGTTGCTATGATGTCAAGTAAAACCAACCTGTAGAAAGTATGGAGCTCAGTTGGGAGAATTTACAACACTTACTAACTCTAAATGAGTTCAGTGTTATTCAGACCTTGTAATTGCTATCATACTGTCATAAAAACCCTATCAGATAGGCCATGTATTTACAATATCAGAACAATTTTTATGCCAAAGCGTACCTGGAATGGAATATTTCAAAAGCTATACCCTACATATCGGATGTAGTGTGATCAAGGCCTAAGTTCATTATTGAAACAAAAAAATTGACAAAAATCCTACATCCAGTTTATGTGAGAGATCACAAACCTAATATAAATCTATTGCAGGAGCCTGAAACACAAATTATTTTGCTGTGTCTAAATGGCTGCCAGCTAGTCAGGGTCTTCAAATTACTAAATGGCCAGCAGTCGAACTTTTCCCAATAAATCTAGAAATCTATGAGTATTTATCAACTGAAAGTCCTCTATATTTATTAAGAATCGCCAAGCACTTCTATTCACTACTATACAGTTTAATTTCAATGTTTTAACTTTTCTAAGTATAGAATAGTGATGACTTGCTTGATGGCAAACTGTGGCCAACTGCCAGTCATTGTCTTCAAACAAGCCATCACTATCCTATGCCAAGAAAAGATAACAGTAACAGTAACAAATTGCTTTACTGGCATGACGTATAAGTATTTTTTACATATTGCCAAAGCTAATAGTAAATTAACGAAGAAAAAGAAAAAATAATGAGATAATTACATATAATATGAGATAAAACGTTCAAATTAAACCATATTGTAGTCAATACAACAGCTTGGTAACTCTTAGTAATTATAGGAGAATTGCAATTAATAAATACTCATAGATTTCTAGAATTATTGAAAAATTTCAACTTCAATTTCAACTTTCATTTAGTAATCTGAAGACCGTGGCCAGCTGCCGGCCATTTAGACACAGAAATTATTTAATTTCAGTTACATTTGCTACCTCCGACCTATGTTTGACAAGTTACGAAACATTTGTGTCCTGTACTGTCCACAAGCGTCATACATGTCTCGTGGTATAAATTTCCATTTCCTCATATTACTTCCTGTTGTCTGATCACAAGGTTTTAACTTTTATTATTCTATGAAATCAATTATAACTTTTCGATACAGCACACTTTTTAAGTTAAGTAGTTCTTAAACTTCATTTTGACAATTAACGTTGTTTTCCATTATATTCTAAATTTTGATTCTGGCCAAACATTTAATTTTCAATTTCGAAACATTTTCAGCTGGATTACGTCACGATAGCTAGATGGTCTAAGTTAATTAGTGTCCCAGATTAAACTCACTGATAAACTGCTTGAAATCCTATCTGTTAACTTACTTGTTTTAGATTTTTGTTTAATCTTTGGCACAAGTAAGCCATTATCCAGAAAGATCAGCTTAAATTATTGACGCTACGGAATATGCAATGCTCAAACGAGTTCCATACATGTATTTTTTAAAAGTTAAACGCCATGATAACTTTCCGTCTCTTACCTGGATGTTCTGAGGCCAAAACGTTACCAGATTGATGAAGGACATAACAGATATTGAAAATATAAATCCAAAAGGCCATCGATTCTGTTTCGTGCAGAAACAAATTACATCTTTATGTTGAAAAGTCAGACAAATATTCACCTACTGTACTTCATGCATGACCGACCTTTCCATTCGTCACCAGCTTTCTCTCTGCTTGGGCTGAAGCGAGACTCGTTTCCATAAGACCCTCTCTGATAGGTCAGTTCTAAACAGTCGCGAAGGATTCAAATTTACCACAACAAAGAAAATAAGATCGCGTCGTTGATCATCTGTTCGGATATGAATATGGAGTTTATAACGCGGCCTGTTCAGTGAATTTCCCTGATTTTGTAACTGGCTCAGAATGGAAAATGGCTGCAAGCAAGGTAACGGTCAATTAACAATCATTTTTATATCTCGGTTAAAAAAGCAATCCATTTGAAGAATTTTAAAACATGCTACACGTGTTTAGGTCTAATTTATAGTAACTGTTTTATAGTAACTGTCCAGACATATTCCATTGTCATTTGTGGTATCTTTTGCTCACGCACGTTAGATCATTTCTGTAATATCTATATTTCAAAGGTATGTATATATTTTAGATCTTGGTGTTAGCCTTGTATATAATTTTTGAGTCATTAAAAATTTCCTTTGTTCCATGCGCAAATCGCGTCCCCTCGTCACCGGTGGCGTCAGATCGATCGCGATCACTGAAAGCCGTTTTTCAACTGAACTTCTATTTCTGTTTTGTTTTGTAGCCAGTGGTAGTCTTGATGACAGTCTTACAAATATTCAGTGGTTATATCATCTTGATTTGCCGGAAAATCTTCTTGGGCACAAGACTCCGAATTTGAATACGGAAACCAAAGCCAAAATGGAAGAAGGAAGCAACAAAAAAGAAACCGAGCCGTCTCCAAAAAACCCTCACTCCAAGCCGTCTTACTCGTATTCAACTTTGATCCTTTTGGCGATTAATAGCTCACGACAAAAGAAAATGACTTTACAAGAGATCTACAAGTGGATAGAAGATAACTTTCCATACTACAAGAAATGCAAGAAAGCGTGGAAAGTAAGTATTTCTAAAGTTCAGTTCATAATTTAGCGCTGCCCATTTTTAATTTATCGTGAAAACTGTACAAAATAAAGTTTGTTAAAACTGGTTATGTTCCAGATATAGTTATTTTAACTTTCGTATGAAAACTTCAAAACCCCAGTTTTATTTTGTATAATAACTGACTGATTAAAAAACCATCCAAAGGACTGTCTTGTATCCTTTAACAAACAGTCCGAATCTTACACTTACAATATTTTGAACTTTTTATTAAGTACGTTTAACTAATATACACTAGGGTAATGCATCTGACATCAGCTTCTACAAAGTGGAGGGTGGGGGGGGGGTGGCCTGGGAAAATGTGGAGACTTACAGCATCTGGTGCAATTGTCCCATCTACTGGGGCGCATTTTTTCAGCTATTCCCCACATTTCCCCTTTAAATTTAACTATCAAAATCAGGATCCCTTTTGGCAGCACATACCCATATAGCTCTTGTGAGGGAGATTTGCCCTTTGGAAAGATACACTTCCACCAACAAAAAGTTTTTCTAACTGGTGCAGAGTACTAATTTTAAATTCTGAAAAAAGTTGATGTACAATTATTTTTTGTAAACAAATTTTATTTGGGTTTATTTTTGGAAACAAAATTGAATACAGATACATATTTTCTTCTTTAATTTCCTTTTAGAACTCCATACGACACAACTTGTCCCTGCACAGCTATTTCATAAAGGAACAAAGACCATCTAGTCTTCCTGGTAAAGGTAACTACTGGTGTCTTTCATCGGAAGGGAAAGAAAATATTGTCAAAGAAGTCATGAAACACTCACAGCCAGTTTTCCAGATTCCATGTCAAATACAAAATTCTGCTGTGGGCTCTCAGTCCGTCAATGGCCTAAGGCCCATTCTCCCAAAGCCATCCATAGACAGCTCATCCTCTTTATCTAGCAGTGGAATTATGGGAAATATTGGTATTCTTGCTAATGGTGTTCAGTATTCATTGCCTGTGGTATTCGTAACAAATACTGGAGGAGCTAATGACAGTATAAGTACCAAGCCACAAGGGATAGATAATGAACAAGTTCCTAACTGCACTGAGGGGGTTAGTGTAATGGCAAGTGAGTCGCAGCAGCCTTTTGTCTCAGAGAATGAAAACTCAAAACATTCTTTAATTAAACAAAATTCAACAGAGTATGAAATTCCTTCAGAAAAGAAATCTAAGGTTGAGGAATCTATCCCTAATGTAATGATGTTCAGCCAAATGAAGGAGGAAGCCAAAAACAGATTTCCATTGCAACACAGCACTGAAGTCAATTGTGTGCAAGAGGCAAATCAAAGCAGATCTGATAAGAATGAGCACAGTTCCATTTTAAAACGACATAACTTGTCAGAAAAAAAGGAGCAACTGTGCTCCTCTCCAAAAAAAGCTAAGCAGTTCAATCACAAAAAAACTTCTCCTCGTCTGCAAGTCTGTGGTACTCGTTGTTCTCCCTTCAGCAACTGCTCCCAGCCTACTCTTGCTGCAATTAACTCACAGGCAAATGATGGAGTTGGAACTGGAAGTGAGTGTAGACAATTCTTTGAGGACTTCAGAGGAATGGCATCATCTCCTGTTAAACCAATCTCCACTCCTCTCAAGGAGAGCTTCCGAGGATCTTTAAACACTCCCAACTGGTTGTCTCCATTGGGTTCCAGTTATATTGGTTTTAATACAAAGACTGGTTTTACTCCTCTAAAGTATGATTCTGACAGTGGATTTTTCACTCCAGTAAAGGACAGTGAATTTGACTTTAATTTCCTTCTCTCGCCCAATCGCCTCGAGGTTGATCCAAGCCCAAGATCAAAGACAAAGGAAGGATGTAGAAAGTCATTGCACCTTGGTGCCATAAAAGAAGATGAATCGGAAAGTGAAACATTACTTGATTGGCTGCAAATTTAACTTTATTGGTTGGACTGTAGATAAAAGTCCAACCTTACAAATTTTAATATGACGCTGTATTAATTTATTTCAATATATATTTTCAATACGCACATCCTTCAATGCGCCACACCAAAAAGTAGTAAAAGTACAAAAAGTTAATAAGCACTGAACCTGAGTAACCACTGAAACTGACAAAGGTAAATTTTGGTATTTGAATTGTTGCCTTTTGCTACTAGTGATGAAACAAAAAGGAATGTTAACTTTAAAAATTGTTTTTCAAATATTGCTTCACCAAAAAGTCTGAAAATTAAATAAGCACTGTCCACAGCACTTATTCAAGTACTGGTAATAATTGATGTGGTATTGTACTGCTTTGGTGTTTTTTAATTTTAGAGAAAAAGTATTGCAAATGAATGATGGGACAGGAATTTATCAGGTTTAGTTAATCTTGAGTTAAATTCCAAAACAATCAAGTTTGACTTGAGCTCAAGTTGACCTCAAGTTATTCCAAAACAAAAATAATGTAAACATGGTTTTGAGGTTATGCTCAACTTGAGGTCAACTTGAACTCAACTCGTATATTGCCAACTCTCTTTAATTAAGATAGAGTAGTAACAATTTGGGCTTAACATATAACTGACACTTTCATAGTTTCTTGACAGTTGAATATTTCACTAACTTTGTTTAATTGAAGAGCCCGGGGCGAATTAAGTGACTATTTCATTTCGAAAAATAGACATGATTTTCTTGAATTTTTTTTGCACATAAATGATCTCCATTGAAAACAAAATGTTATTCCTGCTTTTTTAATGCTTTTAAAGAAGCAGAAAATTAGCGAAAAAGATTGACTAAACTGTATTCATGAACACTCATTATGGAACAGCAGCCTCTCATGGGAATCACTGCTCTTTTGATACACAAATAGCTCCTGAGTTCTTTCACCACATCATCATTTGTAAGTTAATATCAGAAGTTAGAAGCAGGTAAGCATTGTGTTTGTAAGTGATTTTATGAGCCATTTTCCACAACAGAAGCTCCCAGGCTGGCATCATTAAGCCAGAATGGTGGGTTAAGACAATCTTCTGAAAGAACCCATAAGTGTAAAAGTAAAGTCAAGCTTGATCGAGACTCCAAAATTATGAAAAACATGGCAGTCGCGAGTGAATTTATTTTACTGGCTGTTCTGTATGTGGATTCTAGCAGCTACTGAAACATTTTAGGCAAGTTTTGATTTCTATAAAACACTTTGAGCATGGAAACTTTCCAGCTGATGTAGGTGGCTCAAGTGTTAAAATGCATTAGGGTGTCAAACCTGCAAACTCCGTATCTGCTAAACTTGCTCTAATTAAATGGCTGTTGTTGGCCACAAAAGGAGAAACAACAATCATTGCATACCAGCGAGAAGAAACAAGTTGAACTTTGCTGGGATTGTAAAATTCTTGACTGGTAAAGGTGTTTTAGTTGAAAAACCGAAGACAAAAATGCGAGTGTTCTGGCTCTATTTCTGATCGTGAAAATTGTGATAGATCAAGCAGGAATTTGCTTCTGGGTTCTTTTAGTAGATTGCCTCGACCCACCATTCTGCTTTAATTATGCCAGCCTGGGAGCTTCTCAAGTGAAAAATGGCTCATAAAATCACTTACAAACACAATATTTACCAAATAAATAACCAAAAACATTTGTTTTATAACTTGGATATATAAGCTTTTAACCTACAGGGTCCAGTTGTTCAAAAGCCAATCAGAACTAATTACTGGTTAAATTTCTAATCCCTATTCTTGTTTCCAAGCTGAAGTTAACTTGTGTGGTAATTTTGGGAATAACAATTATTTTTCCCTAGGTAAATCTGAACAGTAGTTTATAAAGGCAATAAACCTTTCCTTAGGGACAAATTTGCTGCTTGAATTCTGGCTTAACCCAGGGTTTCAGTTTACCAACAATGCATTTTTCTACACTTTGCAGGACACACAAATGTTGGGACTTATTGCATTAAAGCTTGACAGGCTACAAACTTTGCGCAACAAAAGCCAACATTGTTGTGGTTTCATGCAGACGGTCGCAACATGTTGAACCCAACAATTTTGCTTGTTGTTGGTGTCTCTAGAAAGTGAATGAAAACACTAATTTAACCCTTTGATTACAAACTATTTACCAACATCTCAATTCTCCTTACATAACTCAAACAAAACAATATCGGAATAAACTGTAGAAGTTAATAAGCAAAATTCTCCCAAACTGCACGGGCTGCAGGATACATTGGTTACGAGTGTAACACAAAAGCATAGCATCAAAAAAATTATTCAAACCTTAAACCGATGATTGTGTTTTTTTTGTGCGAGAACTTGGCTTGTTGCTGCAATTTTATCCGTTACAGCTGCTATTTGGATTTTAAAATCTTGTAGAAGTCGGCCCCATGCCGTATACGCGGCGGCACAAATGCACCCAGTAACGGTTTTAATCATTACGTCATTATCAAAGTTTAAAACTCAACTGAGCCAAGCAACACGCCAAGTTCTCACACAAAATAAAACGCAATCATCAGTTTAAGGTTTGAATTTTTTTTTGCTGCTATGCCTTTGTGTTACAGCAAACAATGTATCCTGCAGCCCGTGAAACTGCTAATATGGAAAGTATGGGGCTCAGTTGGGAGAATTTACAAATACATCATTTGACAAGTTTAACCATTGAGCCCCACGCATGACAAATGACATGTTGTTAAATTCTCCTAACTGAGTTCCATACTTCCTATAGAAGCAGTTTGGGAGAATTTGGCATTTCAACTTCCACAGCTCATTTCACTTGATCAATTCCTTGCTTCTCAGATCTATTGTTTTGTTTGAATTATAATTATTTATAAAGTGAAGTTGGAGGTTGATAATTTGCCTGGGGCTGTAAGGGTTAACAAAACTCATCTGAATAGGGTTCGTACGG
>JAODFW020930603.1:0-18498 GCA_027575235.2 Palythoa mutuki
CCACTTTCTATTGTTAGAATCCATTTTGTCAAAGACCTGGGAAAAGTAAACTATTTTGGTTTGTTATTCAATACTAAGAATTTAAATATAATCACTTGTTTCTGATGCATCTTTGTTTTCACTCTCATTGTAAATAGTGCTTGAATTTCCTGGAAATGGTCCATGAAAAGTCATTGAATATTTCTTTCTGAGACAATAACCCTGAAACATGTGCTCATCAGTTTAGACTTTGGGGTTTTTCTCTGGGTACAAAGCTTTCAAAAGGGCCAGTATTAAATGGGAAAGTTTGTAGCAATGACTCTTTCCTTCCGAGATAATGTAAAATGAAATTAAAAAATAAATAAATAAGACTGTGTAATTAAGCATGGGCCATGTGTTTCACATAAGGTTCAGAAAAAAAGTAGACAATAAAAAAGTTTACTCATAATGTGGACAAGGGTTCTTTTTCTTTCAGGGTGATCCTGGACAAAATGGTTTATTTGGAACAGATGGGTTAGCGGTAAGTATCATGCAGTATGTGCCACATTTTACAGATGTTGTGATTTACACAAATTACAAAGTAAATAACAATTTCATATAACAGAGACTTCACAGATTTTTGTTTCAATGGATAAAGATATTAAACCAAAAGCCAAAGGCCAGAACAACTTAGGGCAATCAAGGCCTGTGCACTTTCTGAAAATTATAATATATAATTAATATGTGATTTGAGCAGCAAAATTTACATTTCAAACATATATTTTTCACTATTGAAAAAGTGTAAGAAATTCTCCATTAAGCAAGATATATTCTGTAGGGATTTAGGCTGCAATTTACCTTGTGAATTTCTAAAATTCCTGTGTCTTGATGTTTATCTATAGTTACTAACAGTTTTATCAACTCACAGGTAGGCGAATTGCGATTCCCTTTGACTCAGCAATTAACAAAATCCCTGTGTTAATTGTTATATATATTTTAATATATTGTTATTTGGGCCAGGTAGCATTCAAAAACAAATATGACTGTAATGACTTGTTTAGCCTTTGCTAATATATATTTTTAGTGTTTTTTTTTGTTTTTGAGAACACACATTGAAGATAGTTTTGACTAATTTGTTACAATGCTAGCCATAAATTATAAGCTATGCGGTTAGAATGGAATGATTGGAATGTTTTGCCTTTACAGAGAATTTTAGTGAATTTTCTATGTGAGCTATTTACATAATTTAAGTAAAGTAAAACATCTTGAATGTTTGATCCAATGAACAGGGAGATACAGGAGCACAAGGAGATCAGGGTCCACCAGGAGAAGATGGAAATCGCGTAAGTAACCAGTGCTTAGTACAATCAGCAGTCCACATTTATTTGCCTCTGAAGTGAATGTCTTACCTTCTGGACAGACTTCATCTACAGTATATTTACATAGATGCCTCCCGTGGTCAGAGCGGCCCACACATGCATTGTGCAGACTGTCAATGTTCTGCTGAAGTAGCCGGCTGTAAACTGTCATTATAGAGACATCTTCTTGTGAAACCTCTGTACCTGACTCTTGTTTGACAATTTGTTTACTTCACATTGCAGGGAAGCCCTGGTCGAGATGGTCCACCAGGTCCTTCTGGGGACCCAGGAGATATTGGCAGGGTAAGGAAAACAAAATGATAAACAATTGTTAGAGGTGGTTATGATTTGTAAGTTGTGAGCAATTTTAAATAACAATAATGATAATGATGATGATAAAGACCCATTTCAACTTCATTCATAATGCACAAATCACATGCGATTTTCATTTCCATGTGAACGTTTGCAAAAACTCAAGCATTGCAAACTGGGTAAAATTGCAATGCGAATGTTTGCATTCAATTTTCGAATGATTGCATGCAAATTTATAACAAAGGATTGCATATGATTTGTGAATTGCAAATGAAGTGGAAATGGGTAGTAATGATATTCAGTTAAAGCATGCAAGTATCAACATAATGTTTTCAAATATGGGTTACAACTTGTGAAATTATAAAATAAAAGCTAAGAACTACCAGGAATGTACATGTATCAGTAGTACTGATTGAATATTTACTAAATAAATAAAGTACACACTTTTTTTATAAGAACAATTTATAAGAACGAGGCTCAAATTTGCCAAAATTTAAGAACCATTTAAGAACAAAGTCAGGCTGAAGCTTGACAACTAGGAAACTTTTTGTGGTAAAAAATTGACTACAACTTAACGATACAGCATAAAACATAAAAAGATTCACTGTAAAGACTACTCAGCAAACAATGAAGGTAGTGTGCCTCTGAATTCAGCCGTACAATACATGTGTGGTGCAAGGCATTTCATTTTCCAATACCTTGTTTTATTTTGTTTTTTCTTCATTAAAAATTGCACACAGAAATAAGAACAAATTGACGCTGAAATCCCGAAAAAATTAAGAACAATGAGTCTCGGCAAAATTTACTGCAGATCACCCTACTGTATCTTCATTTAAATCTGCCTTTCAACTTACCTGTTAATCTTAATTATTTATTGAACATTTTCTTTTTTAAATATTTATATAAAAATTATGCTTCAATTTTTCATATCAGTGTTAAGTTGCACCTAATTTTATCATTGCACTGCACTATATCCATGTGATAGGAAGCCAGCTGTGCAGACTGAAGAATATAAATAAATACCAACTACAGATCCCTATGAGGATAAATACTGGTAATGCTTTTTATTAAATGAAACATTACTTTAATTTACAAATAAATTATGTATTTGTCATCTAACAGTCAGGGCTTGATGGCCCCAAGGGGGTGAACGGTATGGAAGGTATCGCAGGCCCCCCTGGACCTCAAGGTGACATCGGAGAGCAAGGCAGCGCGGGTGTCCCAGGTGCAGAAGGCCCATCTGTAACAGGACCAGTTGGTGTAGAGGGCCCTCAAGGAAGCAAAGGTCTTCAAGGGTTTGGAGGTCCCCCAGGTGATGTATTTAATGTTTTAATTCAATAGGCCATTTCCAAATTACGCTCTACTGCTCACAAGCAAAACCTTCAAGTCGAGGCTAAGTGCTAACTTTTCATACATTTGCTGTATTTTTGAGCACTTGGTGTGTCGACTTGACGTTTTTGTTTGTCGGAAATGGCCTATTATTACTGTATAACAGCATCGTGATTAGTGCAGTGGTAAGATCTCTTCCTTCCAGCCACAAGGTTGTGGGTTCAAATGCTGGCTCAGCCAAGTGTTAAACCTTTGTGGGTCCTTCATTTCCACCAAAGTTGACTCAGCTTCCCCTCTTTACAAGTCAGTAAAGTTAAAATCAGCTTCTGCTTAGGGCTAATCTGTGATGGATTAGTGTTCTGTCCAAGAAGTCATTTAGTCTAATCAGCTTAACATGACAGAAACCAATACTTCCAGAAAGTTGAACAAAAAATTGCACATATTAATGTTCAATACATGGCTGAGCTGGGACGTGAACCCAGTTCCTTTTGTTTGAAAGGCTGAAATCTTACCACTGTGATCTCTTATATATATTTTAAAAATAACTATGTGTACAAACACAACAATATCGTACAGAAAATTTAATTTTCAAATAAATTTTCAGTATTTTCATGTATGTTAGATCAGTGAGGCTTTGTGAAGAAAAAATAATACCGGGAGAGAATGGGAGTCACAGAGTCAACTTTATGCCCCTCATCTTTCCCAAAGGCACTGATCTACATACTTCTTTGTTTTCTGCAGGTGTCCCTGGAATGAATGGTGTTCCTGGTCCCCCTGGTCCATTAGGACCACCAGGAACAAAGGGAGAAACTGGTGATCCAGGAGAGAGTCTACCAGGACCAAGGGGCATGGATGGGCCACCTGGACCAAAAGGATATAAAGGGCCCTTAGGGGACCCCGGCAAGAAGGGAGATCCGGGTAAGTATTGAGTATTTAAGTAAATATATTTTAAAAAGTTACCTGGGTTTACAAACTAAAGTTGAATCTAAAATTACCTGAATGCAATAATCTGACCCTTACCATATCAGATTGCCTTTCCTCTTGAGAAATCAAATGATAGCGAAGTTGGATTCAGTGCTTTTGTAAGTGGGAAATTGTACAAATTATGAGTGGTAAAACCTCCAAGACAGAGAATGAACTTTACGAGACACCAAATGCTTGATTTTCATTTTCCAAATACAATTTCAATTCCTTTTGAAACCTATGTCGTGTAAAAAGGAGTTTCAGTAGAAGATTCCTGGAAACCCGTCTTTCTTTCATTAAGAGTTCCGAGTGAACCAAAAGGGGTCCCACCTAAACAAAGGGAATGGCTTGACCAACTTACCATTTAGTTTCATTTTCTAAATGTAAAAATTAGCCTACTGTATTTTACTGTTGATAATTAGCTGGACAAAAGGACCAGGGGTTTCAATAAGGGCCAGGCACTGGGCAAATTGACCAGAAGTTTCAATAAGGGCCAGACACTGGGCAAATTGACCAGAGGTTTCAATAAGGGCCAGGCACTGGACAAAAGGACCAGGGGTTTCAATAAGGGCCAGGCACTGGGCAAATTGACTAGAGGTTTCAATAAGGGCCAGATACTGGGCAAATTGACCAGAGGTTTCAATAAGGGCCAGGCACTGGACAAATTGACCAGAGGTTTCAATAAGGGCCAGGCACTGGGCAAATTGACCAGAGGTTTCAATAAGGGCCAGACACTGGACAAATTGACCAGAGGTTTCAATAAGGGCCAGGCACTGGACAAATTGACCAGAGGTTTCAATAAGGGCCAGACACTGGACAAATTGACCAGAGGTTTCAATAAGGGCCAGACACTGGGCAAATTGACTGGCTGTGAAGACAGCTTTGCTTGGTCAGCATCTCAATCAAGAACAAACTAAACTTTGCATAAACTTTGTCCAGGTGCCAAATCTAAATGCTCTCCTGCTCCAAACCTTAACGAAACCCCTGAAGGACTTTTTTTAGTTCTGCTTAAAGATTCTGGTTTAAATTTTGGATAGAAGTTCACTGTTATGGCCGTGAATATTTTGCATCCTAGGGTTGCAGAGCATTTTAAATTTTTTTGTTCCACATTATACTTTTTCATAAAAAATAATTAGATTGTGCAACTTTTTACATTAATGAAAAGTATGTTAAATGTACATTCTTTCCTAAAATGTGTTGTTTGAATTTTATTTTCCAGCTATCGTAAGTTGCCCAGAAGGTGAATGCCCTGAGGTTACCAAACCGGGACCTCCAGGCTCTCCCGGACCAACTGGTGCCAAGGGTGATCTTGGTGCAAAGGGAACTAAAGGGCAAAAGGGGCGACAAGATATTTGCCCTATTTGTCCTAAAGGCTCCAAAGGAATTGCAGGCATTCCAGGTCAACCCGGCAACCCTGGAAACACTGGAGGAACGGGGGAAACAGGGGCTCGTGGTTTTCAAGGGCGCCAAGGAAGGGCTGGTGATGATGGTTTTCCAGGATTTCCAGGACAGAGGGTTAGCATCACATCTTTGTTTTAACTGTTTGTGTGGGTGCAGAAAGAGGTATTGACCTCAGCTGTGTGGGAGATTTAAACAGTAGCTGTGAGCTTATTCTGTTATTCCAACCATGTTTTACAAAAATCACAAGGGCTTACACTTTAAAAGAGCTTTTTGCATTGCTGAAAAAAGGCTTTTTCCACTACTACGAGGAATAATTGGAAAAAAAGAAAAAAAACGTTCCTAAAACGTGCATCATATGTGATGTTTGAGCTCTTTTTTAAAATTTTTTGATCTTTATAAAAATTCCCTGAGATTTCCCTGACCTTGAAAAATTTTCAGATTTCTTTGCCTTTTCAAGGTGGGTAGGGAGCCTGATTTAAGATGTCTTCTCAAAACATTGGGATAGCCCCTCCCCCCTAAATTTCACCAGAGACCCCTACTTCAGAAAAAAATATATGTTCCCTTAGGTACACTCCTTAAAATTCCCACAATGAGAAAAAGAAATAGGTCACAGATTCAAATTAAATCCTGCTCACTCGTTTGCAGTTACTTAAATTGTTTATAACTGTGATGATCATATCATTATGTCAAAACAATTTAGCCTTTATTAAATAAATATAAATGTAAAACAAAATATTATATTGTCGTTCTCAGGGATTACCAGGCTTTCAAGGTGCCCCAGGTTCACCTGGGCAAAAAGGAGATGCACCAGATACCACTGGCGTAGAGGAGGCTGCCAGAGGTTTACCTGGACAGAAGGGTAACGAAGGTCTTAAAGGAGTTCAAGGGCCCCCTGGACCTCCTGGGAGCCAAGGTCAAAATGGCCCCCCTGGTCCAAATGGGTTTAATGGCCCTCAAGGTTCTGAGGTACTGTATCAACATGCCTACCAATTTGAGCCATATCCACTGTCGTTTTCTACAATTTGATAGGTTAAAATATAAGCCAACCAAGAGGATTGAAATAAGCTGTTCAATTATTTGATAAAAAGTAATGAAAGAGAAGCTATTTCTTACTTCTTGTAAACAAGAAAAATAGGTATAAATTTGGATTTATTAAACAGAGCTTTTACTGGTTGTAGAAAAAGTCCGAAAAACTAAAACATTTCTGGAAGTAGAATGTGAAAATGTTCATTTATTCAAGAAATTCTGAAGTTGTCAATTTTTACGAAATTTGGTGACTTTGGTTTTTAAAGCTTGAAAGAAAATGGTTAAGTGATGTCTCCTGTATTTTTTTGAGGAGCTGTTCTTACTGATTGGTATTAATCTCTTCTCTATTTAAAGTAACATTTTTTTCTTTTTAGATAGAATAAAGATATACTCTGAATTTGGGCTCTTTTTTGTCTATTTAACAAAAAAAAAAGGTTTTTCTCTTTGGATGAATAGTGTAACGAAGTGGAATAATGAAGGAAAAAAGAAAATAGTTCCCAATTAAATCAGAAACAGTAATTACAAATAATTATTCTCAGACGTTGAAGTGAATAGTGGCAGGGTATTTACTGAGATGCGAAACCTTAAGGTGAATATTCTAAATGCTACTATTCACAGAGACTAAAGAAAATAATTGTATCAGTGTATGCAAACGAGGTGACCTCAAACCTTGACACAAATTTTCTACATTTTTATTTTATTTTTTTATTTTCTCCTAATCTACTCTCATGTGCCAACAGTTGCTAAAATACCAAGTACTTACAGTTGACACAAAGAATCTCAACCAAAATGGAGATTTTAAGAAGTCTCTTTCGAAATATAATTGTCATTTTATTGTTCTTAAGACTAACTGAAAAAGTGAAGAAAGTATTCTTGCTTTGAGCAAGGTGAAAATTTAATTACAGAGAAAGCTGCCAAAATTGTTTGTGAAATTGTCTCCCACAATCATCTGGATTCATGCAGCTTCAGAAAATGGCTCATGGTGTAGGTATTGCATGACTTCTAGATCTTCAGATTATGTATGAAGTAACACAGTCTTATTCAATTCAACGAGCTATGGACTGGTAATTAATGGAAAAGATTTGTTTAGCTCATTCTCAAAGTATCCCCCGATGGTGTGTCTGATGGAGATAAGCATGCATAGATTTTGTAAAACAACCATCCTGTTTTGTAGACGAAATATAACATTTTCCAGTGTAACTTGTCAAGTTCTTCATTTTTGATGTGGTCAGTGTTGGTTCCCACTCTGAAGAAATAGAAACTAGTGTCTCAGTATGTAAACAAATGCAAAAAACAACTCACCATTTTGAAAATGTAAATAATTTTTAAATTCATCATTTGCATCAGTAAAAATAATCAAGTCCAAATTTGATCGTTTTCTTTGTATTTTGTACAATTTCATTCTTTGGAATTTACAGGATTTTAGCCCCCGAGATCGTTTTCAATACCCCTAATATCTGCCATTTTGTCACTGAAGGCCACTCAAATCCAACAGAAATTATCCACCTCCCGTGAGGTGGACATTGTCCAATAGCCCAAGACATCAAACCAATCAGGATGCATGTATTGCCAAGGTCACTGAGTTTGTATATACTGATTTTAGTTATTCCCTTTAGAATTATGATGCTCTTATTTGGAGGGTTTGGTGGGAAATGGATCACCATTATAAATATGCAGAACTTATGATTGTTGTTCATTCGTGATGTTTCAGCACAAGAAAACCTTTTCAATCTATCGAGATTCTGCAATTACAGCTGGTCACCTATTAGACTTGTTCCCATTCACCTTTAGCTCCTGAGGGTTGTGGCCTTGCACAGGTCGGGGAATACGTTCCAGAGTTTTTCTCTTTTTTTTATTTTTAAAGAGTTTTTACTGCTGGTTTTTGTATCCTGCTTGGTCACTTAAATATGTCGGGGATCAAACTGAACTTAGCTCCAGGGATAATTTCATTTTTATGGGGAGTCAGGTTGGCGTAGTGGTCATCACTCGCATTTCCCACCTCTGCGACCCAGGTTTGACTCCTGAGCTCCGCATGTGGGCTGAGATTTGTCAATCTCTGTTTGACTCTGAGGGTTTTTCTTCCGGGTACTCCGGTTTTCCTCGCTCCCTTATTGCTGTGCTCCGAGGTCACGCATGGTCTGTATAGCAGCAGCATCCAGTGCTTATATACGCTTTTGGTCTGACCCCGTTGAGCTGTTAGCATAGAATAGCCACTATGTGGAATGCTAAATGAGCGAGTTTATTATTATTATTATTATTATTATTATTATTATTGAGTTGTAATTAAATACATGAGCCTTGTGCTACCAGGACCAACATTGCATATTGTGTTATGTCATGACTTTGTAGGAATTGGAACAATTAAAAATTCACAGTGACTTCCAAATATGAATTTTATTTTCTCATGTATGTTAAAACAAAGTTTTTTATGAACTTGCTGTACTTGTTTTTTTTACCATTTGAAAATTATAGAATTTATATCTTCACAGGGTCTTGATATATTCTTTTTATACTACCTATCAATCATAAAATTAGGGTGACTCAGGTTTTGATGGACGTGATGGACGATCAGGGCTTTCTGGTAGTAAGGGAGGCAAAGGAGAAGTAGGTTCACCTCCGGATATTCCTTTACCACCTAATGGGCCACGTGGTGATAAAGGTGAAGAAGGGCCACAAGGACCAAAAGGCTTCCAGGGAGAGGATGGAGAAGCGCCTCCTACACCAGAATGTGAGTCAAGCAATACATACATTATAAACTTACTGCTACAGTACTATGTAATTGCCAGCCAATAGGAAGACCCTGGGGCTGGCAAGATGGTAGAGTATAGAGCACGATGCACAGTTGTGTGTTTCGAGTGCAGTATGAGTTTTTGGAAACGTAACATTAGGTAACAATAGAAAACACCTTACGTTTGGGTGATAATTGATGTAACTCAGCTAGCTTTCACTGACACTGATCTCAGCATCACTGTGCACCTCCTGCTCCTCACGGAAAACAGGCAGCCAGTGTATGCTTTTCTAAAAGTCTTGCTCATTTTGTAATACTTTCTTGTAAGGAGCAACATTTTCTGCCCTTATTATTTAATAATCTTTATTGTTTTTGTTTTTAACAGTACTGAAATATAAGGGTTTCAAAGGATATACTGGAGCTCAAGGTGTCCAAGGCCTCGCTGGAAATGATGGACTGAAGGGAAGGAAAGGAAATCGTGGAGATGCAGGGTCAGATGGAGAAGTTGGTGATCCAGGAGAAAGCAGAATTGGTGATAAAGGACAGCCAGGTGTTCCAGGTATCTTTGTATAATCATTATAATATTCATTATAATGCAGAGTTGCAGGAAGATAGTTACAATAGTAATCAGTATTTCAGGGTTTTTAGACGAAGATTTAGGAGGGACCCCCTATTTCTTTCATTATGGGTTTCAATGGGAGTCCCACCTAAACAAGGAGAATAGTTTGACCAGCTTTTATTTTAGTTTGATTTCCTGAATGAAAAAATCATTATTTCAGCCTATTTCACCATTGCTACTGCATTGGATAAAGCACTTCTAGCTCTAGTTTTTAGTTCTGGCTTAAAGTTCACTGTAATGGCCGTCACAAAGCTTTTGAATCCCAAATTATGTTTTGAAGACCTGCCAACCCTGGAAGGTCAATAATGTGAGAGCCAGCAAAAAAAGGGAGATTTGCAAGAAAATTTCGAGGTTTCAGAATAGCGCCGTGTTCTGGCAGTTGGCTCTGTTTAAGGTCTACATAATGAAAAACGATGAAATCCTGTTCTTTTCTCTTTAAAGGTTATGGTTCATTGTTCAGATAAAATTTTAGTTGAAGCAATAAAAGAGTTCGATAATACTGCTCGGTTTGTTATAGACATTTCCTTGCCGTCTTTCACTCTTTACACGCACTAAGGATTAAAAAAAAATAAAATCTGTTTATATTCTTTAAACCTTTGATGTTATAGTTGTTAAAAATGTATTATATGGTTGAAATTGATAGCTTGCTATATATTTCGATGAAAACTCATCCTTATCAAGTCGCCATCTTGAATACACCTGGCAACTGCAAAGTCAAACTTCGCATAGATATTGTATTGTCAAAAGTGTGGTCGCTCAAAACTAGAACCCATTGTAGTTTTGGTTTCTGCAAATTATCTTGTGCTTCAAAACTGGACGAATGTGTTACAAGATTGTTTCAGGCATGAAGAGAAAGACTTTACAAAAGAGATACAGTTGCGAAACATGAGTATGTTTGATAGAACACACAAGAGGAAGTGTTGTCGTAACCCAGCTCCCTGGACTTTCCGCCCGTCCCGCTTTGTAGGGAAAGGCCCAAGGAAAATGATGGTTTCTCTGTAACATAGCAGCCAAAAGTATTCTTAAATATCTGAAATAAGCCTACTTTTTAACAAAATAAAAGGTTGATGTAAAATCTGTTTGCTTGCAGATCTGATGTGGTTCGACCAAGGCGTAATAAGAGACGGAAAGGATTGAGCAAATCGCTAAAAATGCACAACTTAAATGCAAACACAAACAAAAAAAATGATTAAAAGACGCATCCATTTGTCTTTTTAAATAAAACGTTGCCCTGAAATTTGTTGAATCTTTGTTATCATCCCTTTCAGCTACTCCAAAACATTTCCCGCTCGATAGAATTGGCAAATTTAAACCTGTACAAAACCTAAACCTCATAATACCTTGGGGGCAGCGAAAACAACCCCCATCCCTCCCCCCATTGTATTTATCTTCATAACCTTTGAGTGCTTTGCAACTTTAGACTAAAATTTAGTGAATTTCCCTTCATTTTTATGGCACGTCATTCTATGTATGTGTGATGCAATGTTCTTTTGCCATAGCTACTAAAAGATTTACAGTGGTTTTTAATTATTCTAAGAAAACAGCTGTTTGATTAGGTTTTTTCAGAACATAATACTTGCTTCTCAGTTTTCTATTTTGTATGACGGCTCTTCAAGTCTGTATTTTCATAATCACTTTTAAACTATGAAAGATACAACATGTAAACAGCAAAATATTTTGGGTAATTTGTAGTTTTCTCTGTTTTCTGCGTTTTGTTTTGTAATATTCTAATGATTTTTTAAAATCATTGTAGCAATCGTCCCGATCAATGTTCTTACGATTTTGAAAAACTCTGCGTCGAATTATTAGGCTTAGGACAAACCTCTAGCTTCAAAAGTGCCAAATCTAATGCTAATGAGCAAATTCTCAGTGTTGTTCTACCTCATTTGCAGTAGTTTCGACACATGTGAAGTTCGATGTTTGGCCCGGGCCTAAGGAAGTTATGGCAACCAACTGTTGCAGACTCATTAATATACGAAATCGTGCCGACAGCTATTGAAAGGAAAACAACAGAGGATTAATGTAATTATTTTTTCTTTACAGCTAAGTTTCTACTTTATGCTTGGATAAGCTTTATAACTCGCTTTACATTCCTTGAAAAATTGTTTGTGATTTCTATTATTTTCGAATTGGGAAAGGCCAATACTGTTTGGCTCTACTAGGTTTAGAGTGTTTGACTGGAATTGCTTTGGACGTGTGACGTCATCCTAAGATAATTTATGCAATCGGCATACAATCCGCATACAAACTGAAAAAATGGGGGTAATTCTCCTCATTCCCTACTACTCCCCTTTCCCCCTGGTTGAATGAGGTCAAAAAAGCCCGGGTAAGATTGGGTTAAAAACTATTGTACCAGCAGACTCCTTTCATCGCAAGGAAGAATACGACTGATGAGTCTCTTTGGAATCGAAATGTGGACAAGTTGAAAAAAAAGATAAGAAAAAAAAGTTTTAAAGCAGTTTTGAGATTGGGATGTGTTCGATAGCGTCATGAAATTTAATTGATTTAGAGTTACATATTGAAAATGGGCCTGTATTTTGAAAAAGGACGCTCAAAGATTGAAAAGAATTAAATATGAAGTCGAATTTGATGAATTTTAAACAGCTGAAAAGTTGTGTTCAGTGAAAGACAAAACAAAAGGGCCTAACAATAATAATAATAGTAATAATAATAACACATTGGTGTCTGACAAACTTGCGCGACATTGATAGGCAAGTACGAAAGACTGTGTGTGAGAGTGGTGACAAACACCCACTAGGGCTGAAAGCGACTGTCTATCTGCCAAGGGCTCTAGGAGGACGTGGAATGAGATCAGTAGAAGATGAGTACAAAATGACTAAGATCAAGACAGCCATTAAGTTGTATACTAACGAGGATTCCACCATGAGTCTGGAACGGAAATTCGAAGAGAATGCGGCACATCAAGGTCATCAATCGCTCGTCAAAGAGGCTAGAACGTTTGCAGAGGAACTGGGGATCACTCTCGACCTGAGTTTTCCGCACCCCAAATGTCGTGATAACACAGATGGCGCAGATGTACCTAGAGATAAGATCGAGAGCCACCTCAAAAAGGCTGCATTGGAGCGGCGGAAAACTTAAGTCAAGGAAAAAAGATGGCAAGGAAAGCTCCTTACAGCTAGATGGGAGGATGACCAGCTGAACCAGCGGGTATGCTTCCCGTGGTTGAAGAACTGGGATACGGCGCCTACACATACCATCGCGGGGATGCTCGAAATGTATGAACAGCTAACTCCGACAAAGGTCTATCACGCATGTCAGACCCATATTAATTTACCAAATGACACCTTATGTAGACTCTGTGGTAAGACTCCCGAGAGATACTCCCATGTGTAGGCGGGTTTTCCTGCCCTTGCGCAGAATACGTACCTCGCGCGTCATAACGCGGCCCTCAAAGTACTGTTTTGGGAAATGCTTAGAAAGCTTCAGCTCTCTGATACAGTTCCACCGTGGTATTCTTCGGTCGTTCCCAAACCCATCTATGAGTCACCCAAGGCCCAAGCATATTGGGATGTTCTATTCTTTGCAGTAAATGAGCAAGTGAAGCAGAACAGTGTGGACACGAGTTTTGTAGATCATGAGATGAAGAAAGTTCCGGCGGTGGAAATGAGCTGCCCGTGGACAGGTAACAGAGAGAAGACACAAGAAGAAAAGACCATCAAGTATGGCCCCCTCCGCTGGGAACTCAAGCAGCAGTTCCCAGGATATGACATTCTGTAATATAACATCATTATGAATGTCCTAGAAGGGTGGTCCAGTGAGGTAGACGAGGCTATGAGGGAACTGTTCGGGGATCGAGGAGGAAAGATTCTTTTCCGGATGCAGAAAGCCGTCATCTCGCACACCCTGAACATTACCCGCACACTGAAAGTGATTTCTTAAGGAGAGCAGAAGAGTGAACTGAGACATTTTTTAATAATTTTAGTCTATATATTATATTTTCAAAGTTATGTACAGTGTTGTTAGCCTTAGGGCCTCCTGGGTTACGTTTGACGGCCCAGGAGTTGGCTGGGATCCATATGGTATCCATACGTTTTTACTGTCAAAATAACGATGATGATGGTAGAGCGTCCGACTAGTAGTGTAAGGAAGGTCGTGGGTTCGATTCCCATCAGGAGCTCGGTTTTTTTCCGAGTACTGTCCCCGCACAATTTCAGATATTTATTATTTATTTCTAAGAAACTATATTTCACGTGACTGCGTGATGCAGTTAATCAGTGCGTGCTTAACACATATGCCTTGGCATTCAAGTGACTTGTGTGATACAGTTCGTATGTCATAACGCAATTGTGACCTTGCTCGCCATATGAGTTCCCATAGCTCAGTGGTAGAGCATCCGACTAGTGTACGGAAGGTCGTGGGTTTAATTCCCATCAGGAGCTCGTTTTTTTTCCGAGTTCTGTCTCCACACAATTTCAGATATTTGTTATTTGATTTGATTTAGAGAATAGAGCCTCCCGGTGTACAGATGCTATGCAAGTGTATTGAAGGTTTTGAAACTGAAATCATAATGTTCCCTTACAATAATTACCTTTCTTATTTATAGAGCAAACAAGCTGACAGGTTCATTGAAGAGTTGGCTGAAGAGGTGAACAAACGTTTGCTGGGTGTCGGTTTGAAGGGCAAGAATGTCACACTCAAGGTATATACGTCATCCTGACTTGTGACGGATTCTGACTGCGGTAATAAACAAAGACGTTATAATACGATCTTCGAGGTTATCAACGCAATTTAAGTTCGGTTGTGCGAAAGAGAAGCCTGAACATTACTTGAATTGCATCAGTTATAACCGTGATTTTTTAAAGAAACAACTAAAAAACGATAGTAATCAAGAATTATTAATCAGTTTGTTTTCTTCTTCATCAGTTAAAAGTACGCAAGAAAGGTGCTCCAACGCCAGCCAAGTTTATGGGGCATGGAATATGCGATAATATTGCACGATCTTGTACCCTACCTTCAGCAACCGATGACAGCCGTGTTATTAGCAGCCAATGCATTGGTTTGTTCCACAAACTAAAAGTAGCTGTACCAGACATAAGGGGTATGGGAATACAAGTTAGCAAACTTACAGGTGAAGATGATGGACTCCATGCAAGAAAGGTTACAACAGGTTCCCTCCTACAGTTTATTAAACCAGTTCTTTCAAGCAAAGAGATATGCGACCCAGACAAAAACGAGCCCCTTGGTGTACCAATTTCTTCTGAACAAGTTGGTTCTGATAAAGAAAGTTTGGTTATTCCTCTAGGGAATCACAGTATTTCTAATCAAATCACACCTACTTCCACAGATGTTAAATTTCAGAGTTCAAAAATTGGAGATGTCTCCCTTCCACCTTTGCCTCGGTTTTCTCCCTCATTCAACTCACCAGGTGCTAGTACAAGTACTCGTAGTACCAACCAAGCTGATAATGACTACCTACCTTCTCCATCGCAGATTGACCCTACAGTGTTTGCTGCTCTTCCTGACGACATCAGGTCAAGCCTTGAGAGGGAATATGCTTCTCGTAATCAAAAACTTCAGTTCAACAAAAGATCCCCATTAAAACAAACAGATGAAAGTATGCCCGACAAGGAAACAGTTTTACCAATCATTGAATGCACACAGGATACACGTCTAAAGGGAGATAAGAACCAAGGTACTGAAAAATTGTTGTCTCCTACCGAAATTGACCCTAGCTTTTTGGAGGCACTGCCAGAAGATTTGCGTCGAGAAGTGGAACAGGAATTTGAAAGCAAACGTAACAAGAAGACTTTAGCAGAAAGACAAACTAACGTTATTCTCTCTCCAATAAAGTATAGTAACTGTGCGAAAGTCAGTTCTCCTTCTAGGAACCGTTCCCCATACAAAAGAAAGTCGCCTGTCAGAAATAAATCGCCGTTGAAAAACAGCTTTGCTTTAAAAGGAACATCTCCTTCGAAAGCACGAGCAAAGAGCGACATTTTACTTGTGGAGAAAAATTCTTCGAGTAAGTTGCAGTCAACCGAAAGAATCAAGGAAGCACAGGTACGGTAGAGTGTTTTCACACACTATCTAGCGACGCCAAAAACAAAAGATGGGGCGGCCATGTTGGGGTCCTAAACAAAAGAAATCATCAAAATTCTTTTATTCAAGGGTTCGAAAGGGCTGCTATGACTATCTTTGAGGCTTTTACGTGTCATCATGTTAGAATTAAAATTTGTTAAAACTTTACGGTTTACACGAATAAAAATTTTTGTAAAAACTTTACCTTTCGGCCGCACTTGTGGTGGCCTTGATCAGAATGAAACGTAACGTTTTTACAAAAACTTTTAGACTTGTAAACCGTAAAGTTTTAACAAACTTTAATTCCAAGGCTGCTATGATTTTTGTTTAACACAGTCCATCGGAGAGTCTCAGTTATTGTTATTAAAGAATCTACCAGTCCTTGATTGTTGGATTGATACAAAAGTTTCTTTGTTTATTCTATGGAGGTGTTCCACTTTGTTTGTTAACATTACGTCTACGGAAACCTGTCAATTTCATGTGGTTCATTCAGTTATTTCACCAATAGTAACCTTCAGGTTGAACTGAATACCTTGTTTAACGTTTGTTCTCTCAGGTATCTTTGGCAGGTGCAATCACTCTGCCTGAAGTGAAACAGCTGTTGAGACAATGGGTAGCTAGTTGTGATGGTAAGGAGAAAATTAATTACTAATTCCAGTCATTACTCGGTAAACTTGTTCACATATCAACCAAAGTGATTAATACAATATGGATCTCACTGAGTATAGTTTGGAGAATAAAGGGATATGAAAATTGTATAGAAATGGCAGTGCCTAGTATTGTTAGAGTTTTCACCTTTCCAGAAACTAAAAAGGACAGGTCCGAATTACCCGAACACTCCCAGAAATCAATGCTGCAAATGCTAATCGTTATTGAATCGTTTACAAAAGTAACATAAAGTATTGTTCGTGTAATGTGGCTAAATAAAATTAATCATACTCTGCAGACTGTGTATTGTGTAAACATAAACAAAAGCGTTGCATGATTCTGGGATTGTAAGGGTAATAAGACCCAGTCCTCATGAAGTTTTTGGAGTGGTGAATTGTTTTATTACATCTTTGTACGTACGACACATACAATCAGGTTGGTCAGGAAGGCTTGGTGATATTCATTCATGCTTCCCACCTCTACGACCTGAATTTAAATTCATGGGCTTTGCACGTAGGCTGAGATTTGATTCTTCTTCTTTTTTCTTCTTCTTCTTCTTCTTCTTCTTCTTCTTCTTCTTCTTCTTCTTCTTCTTCTTCTTCTTCTTCTTCTTCTTCTTCCTCTTCCTCTTCCTCTTCTTGTCCTCCTTCTCCTCCTCCTCCTTCTCCTCCTCCTCCTCCTCTTCTTCCTCCTCCTTCTCCTCCTTTTCCTCCTCCTTCCTCTACTACTAGCTCTTCTTCTTTTTCTTCCTCTTCTTATTCTTCTCCTCCTCCTCCTCTTCTTCTTCCTCCTCCTCCTTCTACTACTAGTTCTTCTTCTTCTTCTTCTTGTTCTACTTCTTGTTCTGCTCTGCTTTTTCTTCGTCTGCTTCATTTTCTCCCTCTTCCTCTTTATCATCATCATCATCATTATCTACTTCTTCGTCTTCTTTCTCCTCCAACTCCTCCTCCTCATCATCTTATTATTATTATTATTATAATGATGATGTATAATGAAGATGCTGGTGGCGATGATGATGTCGTTGTTGACAACCATCGTACAAATCATTTCTTAATAAACTAGTTTTACACGTATTGGTACAAAGATGAGCCGTAGAGGTGAGAGGTGTGAATCATGACCGCTATGCTAACCTGACTTTCCCTTTTCAATAATCATATTTGTCATCAAGGTAAAGTTAATAAAACAGTTTCCAAACGTTTTCGAACAATGTTGTCCATCTTCAAGATAAAACTGTTTAAGAGTCACTTTTGGACAGGGTTTATTAGGTTATTCTGGATCCGCTGCCCTAAGGGAACAGGGCAAGTTCAAATGATTGTACTTGTCTATTCAGTTCTGGACAATAAGCTATAATGTACAACGTTTTGGCGATTTTTCGCCTTAGCCAATTTGGACTATTGTTAATGTTTTCCATTCAAATGCGTGGGAGGGGTTCTCTTTCACGTGCCGAGCTGCCTCAGATTGTTTATTTGGATCTAAATGTTCATCAATTCTGACTTCAAAACTCCGACTAGTTTCGCCTCATTCCACAACTGCATGTGCACAACACTTGATAAATGGGTATTTTTGTTTTTCAGGTTGAAGATGGACTCGATCTGTCTTGTTTGCCAAATAATATAGAAATTAAATTTCCAACATGTAAACGTATTCAGTTTCTTGATGAATTTGCGGCTCTCTCAATTTTACCCTGAAGATAAACAACATTGTTCGGAAACGTTTGGAAGCTATTTTATTAACTTTACCTTGATTTGAACTATTTTTAATAACCATATTGTTCTAACTGACAGTTTTACTGTAAATATTAAAGGATGAACAGCAGTTTCCAGCTCACACTGCATTTGTAGCTGCGCGTTCTCCATGGCTTAGAAGAAGGTTGCTACAACTTCGCAGTGAAGCGGGTGAGGTATGGAGAACTATCTGTGTTCACTTTGATGTTTGATATGATCTTCGTGGTTATAAATGAAACTTAAATAATTGCAAAAGAGAATCCTGAAAAAATTCAAGCTTCAACGGGATTCAAACCCGATTGTGTCATAATGCCATAATCACGGTACAAAAGCCCTTAAACGTTGTTGAACTTTATGTGGCACAGATGGACCCACTAGAATTGACCTGCTCCC